>QNGE01001588.1:63308-157400 GCA_008508345.1 Paragonimus westermani
GCTTCTATGTCTTCCATCGGCTGGCAAGATCATCGTCTTCGTTCAGCTTCAGTGGGGCTGGTGGTACTATGCTCAGACCTCCAACGGACGTCATCTTTGGCAGATCCTGGTCTTTCACCTCTGTCACCATGTAGAAGAAGTCAAGTGGTGATATCAAGAACGGTGCATTCACTACACGACAGATTGAATCTCAATAATGTCTTAATGCGAATCAATATATATGAGACAAAAATAACTTCCTTGACTTTGATTGGCTTGCGTCCTGTCACTCGTTCTTATTCGTTGGCACCGTCCACACAAACTTCAGGATAGTATCTCACCATTAAGAGCTGAGCTTGCTTCTGATAGATAAACAAGCCTGCCGTCTATGCCGTATTTCTGTCGATCAGCATTATATTTTTACTTAATTATTCTCTTTTGCTGATAAGGAAGTCAACCTTCTTGTTTTGTCAATGCTGGCGGCAAATGATATAATCGAGTAGTGGTTTCAATTGAGGAGGCACACGCAGAAAGTATATATGCGCTGAGTATTTTAGCGTGTTTCTTCCGTTGTAGGTTACGTAATCTAGCTGAGAGAGGTTATCTGTATCAGTGGGAGTGAAAAACAAATGGTTTAGCACATTCCGAACCTGCTCGGGCTAGTTTCTGAACTTCTGTTCTCGCCAGTGTTCCTACACTTCCCTAAAATCACATGGCCACAAAATGTTTGTTTACAAAATTCAGAGTTATCCATAAGATCCAGCAAAGTGTTTCTCAGTGTAATCTCTTAAGTTTCACCGAATACTTCACATACAAAAATGGTCAATCTTTCGCATAAGTGGTAATGAATTTGATGATCTAGATTTGACCAAATTGTCAAAACTCTGGGCTGTGGCTGGACTTGAACTAGCGGCAGAAACGTCATATGAAAGCGTCACCGACTTAGTTGTGGCGTAACGCTGGGACAGTTACAAGCCCGCCCACATTGTGTTGTAAAGCTGTGACTAGCGCATTCAGATGATTGTCAGCTTCTTCAAGACTCCTCAAGCAGTCGAAGCCGGAATCCACAGACAAGTTAAAGCCATATTACCGATGCATGATTTCCCAGATCTGATCATTCCTGAGCTTCTGGATTGGTGTTGTAGTTGAACTGAACAAGCGTTTGCCACATTCGGCTTGCTATTTCTGCCGTTGGTTCGAACCCGGTCTAGACTATATTTTGTTCAACTTGCTCTCTTTCCAACGGTTAGTGTATCTGCTCGCTTCATCGCAAAGGCAATATATGTAAGTTAGATCTGCCGCTGCCAATACTGACTGAGTGGTATGCATGTGCCAGTTTCTTATCCCTACTCCAGTATGGCTGTGTATGTTATATGAAGCTCAACAGGCCACTTCTGTGATTGCACACGCTTGGCCATTTACTGCACAGACGAAGCTTCGTCTCAAATGGACTGCGGCGGTCGAACTTTGATGTACTTCTTGAGATAACTGCTTTCCTCTGCTTTTTGTCTTCCAATTGAATGGATGTTGTTCTAAGTGATTTTGATTACCCTAGTGTGTTCTCGAAAATCACTTAAAATGAGAAAATCCATTGTTGCCATCTGCGTACTCTAAACAATTCTCTGGACCACCGTCCCATTTCCATTGGTCCCGACTTGTTTCTGTCCCTGTTCTGTAAAACAGCGATAAGAGCTTTAGTTCGCGTGATAGGTCTCAATAATACATGTTTCAGATGGGTCCCTTCCGTCCTGTTTTGTGACGCCATGCGTGGGGACGAAGGTCAGAATGTACGCAAGTTAGGATAGTGAACTGTGACCCGAAGCAATTTACACACACTCACAAACCGCATGTACGTTGTTACCAACTGTCACAACGTGACGACAGCAGGCTGAGGTGAAACAATGGTCGTCCACGCTACCCGCGATTGGGACCGTATTTTGGTTGCCAGTGTATACGGCCGTGAGGTCTACAACGCAAACTAATTTTAAAAATTTACCAAATGTTCCCGCTAATTTGCATCTGGCTCCCATAAAATAATTACCAACTAACAACCATATTCGGCTCTTGAGTAAATTCGTTCAAATGGATATGTCAAAACATCGCAGGTTTTCAATCCCAACCGTAAGTGGCAGCTTAGAGGTAGTAACGATTTAGTACACTTATCACAGCGTACTAGATAGCTTTTTCAAACATCCGTGATAACTGATTTTTTACCGGGAATTTTATCCGTATTATACCCGTTTTTCCTAACTATTTCTCAGTTTTACACTTCGATTGTTTGGATTTTATAGTTTTCCTGCAACGTCATCAGAACACGGTAAACATGCGGGGTAATGGCACAGAAATATCCATATATTTCCTATCTACAACTGATCTGAAAAAATGAACGTGTCTTGAGCTTCCGTATTCAGTATGATGATCGGATAATGCAAGGCTCCTTCTAACTCAATTCATGGTGGAAGGAAAAATGACTAATCTAAAAGCATTTCTTACGTCGGACACCAGACATATCCCGTTACTGAGAAAACTTTGTAAACTTAGCCAAACAGAGGTGAATACAGCAGTCTGTGGTGTCAGTCGACTTGGTGATGTATTCGGGGAATGATAGACCTATAGTGCAATATGCTGAATGTCGTACGAAAGTTGAGTTTCACCTGCACCCGCCTGGGTCATATCACTTTATGGCAAGCGGAATGCGAAATTACATTACCATATTTATATATTCATTCATAAAACTGGAGTTAATTGACTCAAATTTAGAAAGAACACTGAAGGTAAACTGTATCGTTTAAAAGACTTGATTGCGCATCGGTATTGGTGGAAAATTGCCAGAATTTATTAATTACTGATTCTTAACATTTTGATTGAGTGTTATATGATGACGGCGCTTCTTCTGACAGTAATAAACCACTTTGAAAAATGCTGGTTTCAGCGCCACCATTTTGTTCAAAGAGACAACAATTTAACATTGCCAGTTGTTTTGTTCCATAAGTTTCTCCAAAATTATTAAACTCTATAACAGTAGCAATCTTATTACTGAAGATAACTCTTATTTTAATGTCATATCCCACTGAGATCGTTTTGAATTCCGTTATTACTAAACCGGATCGTTGAAAAGATACGGCACAACTTTAAATCATTCCTGGCGTCTTAGGATGACTGAAAAGTACTCACTGCAACTGAAGAGAAGTACAACTTGTTCAGGAAAAAGGGTATTCTAAATGGAGCAGCCTGTGGACGACATCGTGATGTAGCCAGTGACCAAGGGGAACAACTAGGTGTGCAAAAGAATGAGAGCATGACAGAAAATACTAAGTGAAGCAACTCTCAACATCTACTTGATGACATGTATAAACAAAAAGGAAACTGAGAAGTGCGCCGCCTGTGTGCATGAAATTGATCAGGAGCGCATAGTAAAAGCGACAGAAAATGGAAATTCCATGTTAACATGGAATTTCTGCAGTCAGTCTGAGGAAGAATCAACAACTCCAAAAGTGGGCCTCAAAAACAAGCTTAGATTTCAGTGTCACATAATCACAGGGTCTGTTGGAAGTTTTTTGACCGAACTTTGTGCACTTTCCATAACCAGTTGTCTCACGTTCATACCTAAGCTTGGTGATGTATCATTAGCTATCTTCTCCGACCTAATAGTCCGAAGATCTGGTAGTTGGTAAAAGCGGACTATGTCTTTTATCTGCAAACCATCTGAGGCTGCGTTTCATTTCGTATAAGCCAGCCGTGTATGAATGCACTCGCAACTCCAAACAGTAAAAAATACTGACCATTTTCCAACCTTTGTAAGCTGCTATCTTATGCTAACTTATAGTTCACAAAATTCTAGTCGAATGGAAGAATTAGCAATTGATTCTGTCGCAGTGGCATGCAGGTAACTACTAACTATTTCTCTCACCTGTGCTATACAAGTCAGTAATAATGGCTATAAACCAAGGCCACTACCAGTCTAACTGTTCACAATGTACTTTCTCATTTGCAACCTTGGAAGCTAGATAAAGGTGTTTTGGATCACTATTTATTCATTTCACAGAAAGAATAGCTTCCTAATTCACTTTTATCTGTGGCTTGAAATTTTCTACTCAGCTCCGAATCCAGTCCTACAAACTTGATGCTATTGTTGATAGGTCATGCTGTCTTTGAACATCTTGACTATCGTAACAAAGGAGATGATAAAGAATGAGTAGAAAACGTCTGATTCAACAGGTCCAACACACGCAACCTTAAAGACTTTTTAATTCCGGCCTACTTTCACCTGGAATGGACCAAACTAGTCCATCTCACTTTATGCGAAGTGACATGCACCAAAGATCATTGAAACATTTGGTTTTGTATATATGTCACTAGTCTTCACAGCTTAACAAATAGAAATGTGAACCTATAACACCTACTAACCGTGTCTTACAGCAGATACATAATCCTCCATTGAGCCGACTTTCGGCCCGGAAGGAAGCTGGTGAGTAAAGACTGCGTTCGTCAGTTGTGATAAGTCTCAAGTATAGATTCTATTAGAGCAGCGTGCGAATGCAATGTAATGAACAGCCTACTGTGGCAGTAAGTTGTAAACCGAGTGTCATATGAGGAATGTGGAAGTGGATATTGCGATACCGGTTGATCTTCGCGTTCCACCTGAAAGGCCTCAGCATCTCAATTTTCGTTTTGAGTATGGAAGACAAGCGCACACCTTGTTGGATGACTTACTTATGGGTAGTAGGTTGGATCAAACAACGGTGGCTATCTTTGGATGAATGCTCTGAGGGACAAATTTTGAGAGGTATCACCAAAACTCAAATATGTACACGGGAGGTTGGTGATATTTCGATTCGCATTGATAGAGACTACTGTATTTTGTTCTTCAACCACCTCATTAATAATCAACCCATGCTGTAATTATTCCAGAAAGTTGAACTGAACCACAGGTCGGCTTTCATGCATATTTTCGGATGTTACAACATGGCGAACAACCTCGGTTCTTGTATGGCAATTTTAAGACAGATGCAACGCAATAAACAAGAAAATGACTATCAAGTCAGAACTGTATGAAGCGGCGAACAATGTGAATTCAGTATCATTCACAGATTACGGACATGGTTACTAAAGAACCACGTCACTTGTTTAAAGAACGATTTGTTACGACAACTTGCCCTTGCGAACAAGAGACATATGGATCTACAGACTGGTGTTTCGCAACCGGGATTCACATGTCTCCGCAGCGGCTAGCACATACTATTTCACGTTTGTAGTGTGCATAGGTGTGATGCAGAAATCGGTTTAAATACGATATCCACATTGGCTATGTAACCTGAGTTAACATGGTGGACCAAAACTGCATTCGGGATTTTTCGCTTCTATTCGGTCAATAAAGGAGCTGGATGGTGTATGTGTATACTCTACGATTAAGACCTTGTTGTGGAACTGATATACTCTACTTTGGGGACAAGAGAAAGTGCGCAAGAACCAAATGATGTAGCGTTACTGGGCACTGTCCTCGAGGTGGAGTTTTGCAAACCATAAGGTCATTCTCACGGCCCTGCCGAGCCGTCTGTTGATGGATACACCCGATATTTTCTCTCCTTTGAGTAGATTAGAAAACATTTTTTATGCCCGATGGATCCCTTGTCTTCCTGTGGTGTTTCATGAACTTCGATTTTGTCAAGTTGTGTGGGATCATGAAACATTTCACACAAAAAGTAGACATCTAATTTTCCGTGTTAGTAATAACTTTTTTAGTTCCACCTTGCAAGACATCGTATTAATATACATTTCTGTTTTTATCGGAACAGATTTTGGAACTAGTAGTATTAATTATTCTGAATTTATTTCCTGCATGCTGCATTTACTCAAATTTTTCACAGGTTTAACAGAGCAGTTGAAACGGAAACAGCCCTCCTGTCTTTTTGTTCTACCATAATTCATGTCAACTTCTTGCGAGCTGAATTAGCTAGGGATACTAAGAAATCAGTGTAGTTGCTGCTGTTGACGTAACAGAAAAAGTCATCCATATAAATTCAAATTGTAAACACCGGTCAGTTCTATCATCTATAGAGTTACTCATCACCAGACATGCAGATGGCATCTTCCAACGTGCATGTTATTATGTACCAAATTGATGGCGGATTTCATTCTTAGTTCACCAGTTTTACATCGACTGCATGAAAACGGTTTCTTCACCGCCCTGTTTCAGTAGTCCAGACTCATCTGCAGCTCCGATAAAAAGTAAGCTAAACAGGAGATGCTATGAAGTGATTTAATGGTAAACCTCTGCTCTGAAACTATTCTGGCTCAAGGTGAGCAACAACAGAGTATATTCGGACGAATCAAAAGGTATATAGTTCTGATTCCGGGAGAGCATGTAAACAATCTCTCATTTTCTCTATTCGCCAAGTTCTGCTTCTGACCGAAACACATCATCCACGTCGTAAACGTTGCCTTACATTGACTTCCTAGTCCATTGTATTCAGCATTACAGTGGACTGACCTTCAAACGATCTGGCACCACTGGCAGTTTCATCTCGTTACCGATTCATCATTGCTGCGTTTTCTTTTGGTGGAGGAATTGAGGCACCATTTTGTTGACATTTAGAATGATAAGACAGTTGCATGTACACATCCTGCCAAACCTCTGCTGTTAATCTACGAAATGTCGATTCAACACGTGGAATGTCCTCTCCTGCTTTTGGGCTTGACTTTCATAGAACATCCTTTGAACCTTTCACTAGAGCAGGATGTCCCCCGTTTGATTATCCTGTCAGCCGAGTTGACCGGATATGCATACGTCTGTTTCCGATAACACTAACTGTCTACTGTTATGGCAAGCAATTAGGAATTTTTAACTCAAGTATATATCTTTTTCTAATGAGCTGAATTTTCAGCGATTTGACGTCGAGTGTCTTCTCCACTGTGCAGGTGTCTTGTATGATTTTGAATGTCACGCGAACGCCTTCTAATCAGATAAACCGAGTTCCAGGAAGGTTCACGATAAAGATTATATAAAGTGAGTACTGCTTAGTGGCCATTATTTGAAAGGTGTTAGTTATCCACAAACAGATTAAGAATAACACAACGTTACGAGCAAGTTGTAATACTCTACGTTTCAACCACCTCGGGTGGCCTTCCTCAGAAGTGTTAGTTTTCCCATTGTCTCTGATAAACTTAAATAACTGTCCATCAAGACAAATTTGTTCGTAGCCTTATGAAGGAAGCTAGTTGTCAGTTTTTAAATGAACACATAAACTTATTCCTCGATTGGCCGGGAGAAAACGTGCATGCGTAGAACCTTTGAACAAGTAAGACCGGAGGTTATCACACATTGTGATGACTTCTTGTTACAGATTGTACATTTTAATATAACCTGCCATGTACTCATCCACAGAAGACGTCGTCGAGATCGCTTCATGTCACTGACGCTAACTTTAACTGAAATCACTTAAGCGATGTGGGGAATGTGACGAAATTATTTAGTTTATACTGGGAAAAGTAAATTGTTAGGATGCAGCTTTCTAACTGATCTCTGCATTGCTGCTCATCTATATTAATAATGAAATGTAATAAGCAACTCGCAACGAATACGACACTTTTTATAGGGAGGCCTTAGACACAGCAAGAGAACACTGTAAATATTTGTGGCAACCGCCGAGGTAGTTGCATTGCTCCTGAATATAATTGATTAAGTTCCACTGCAAGATTAACTGTAGAGTAATATGACTTTATTTGCAGTATTGTGTTATAATCAACCAGTAGGTTTACTAATGAGTAGTGTGGCAAATTTATGATTTTAGATTAGACCCAATTGTGAAAACTCAGAGTTTCGGCCGGATTCGGACCAGCGACAGACATAGCATGCTTCAACGCAGCAAGCGCTCCACCAGCTTAGCTACAAAGCTTCACACAAGGAGTTCGGAAAATTTACATTTGTATTCTGTCACTCATCCGTCAGTAGTTTTCTCTAAGCATTTCCATAAATAATCGTGGAGTATTTTTTTATTACTGAAACAGCATGAGTTTTTCATGGCGTTAATTTTTGCCAACACGCACATAACGAACTCCCAGAAAGCAGGTCTTACAATGTTCTCACTAACAAAATCCACATTTTCACACAGAATCTACGCGTTTATGTCCAGAACAGTCTAATGATTTTCCACACTGATAGATGTCACGTTTGTTTTGAATTTTCCTTTTAATATACAGTTCTCCATATGACGAAAAGTGGTAAATCTACCTCCATTGCTTTATTACATTCGTGATCAGTTTTCTACACATAACAATCAGTTATGAGGCACACCTGACGTTGCCAACATTGTAAAGTTTCTTTCGACGAAACTTTATCATATAATACACATATTAATCGTTCAGCGGTCCACCGTAATTAAAACTGGTGGATTTTTTCATTTTAATCAAAAATTTTAACGTAGAACGCACCTTTCATTAATGTCGATCGAATGAAAAAAGCTCAGTTATGTTGTCCTCGCACGGTGGTCCACTGTGATGGACGGCTGCTATCATCTGCTTGCGTCTTTCGTGGTTCGCTTTAATAATCTGTTGCCGGGTGGCATTGAGCAACGGAACTCAATCAAGTGAAGCGTACATCTCGCGTGCCTTATCGGCTGCTCGTTATCTCCCGAACATCAACAATTTTACCTACGTACAACTATGAAAATGTTTAGCAAATTTCAGATGTAGATGAAGTTTTACACAGTTTTACCTACGTGGACTTTGTCCCTGTGCCAATGTCTGTAAACAAGACCAAAACGGGCTGAATAAGCGTAATTAGGTGACTTGGGTCAATCCAGTCGGTGATGGACAGACAGTCAAACCTAAACAAACCGTCACCGAGATCATACAGGACTTCAGAAAACGCAGTATGAGGCTGCGTAATCAAATCTGACGCATCCAATGACATTTAAAAAGTTGTCCCGAGATGAAAGGATGGCTCTTCAACAGCAACCAGCCACCTTAACTTAGTCAATCCCTAGGAGTGCGTGTTCCATTCACCCACTCCGTCGATCCTCAGTTACGTCAACCGTTTTCAACGTAATTGAAAAAAGAAGATTTTTTGAGTTTACTAGTTTACTCTTAAGCGTTGCCATAGCTAACTTTCTAGCTATTTGACAAAGTTTATGATGAATAGGCCTCAGTTACTCCTGACCGGAATGGAACTCACATGTGAATCCGAACACTGAACGACTTAATACGACAAAGCAGCACATGCCACCACTAAATATGCACACCTTAATGGTGTTAACTGCTAAAAGGTTCTTGCTGTTATAAGCAAAATAGTACGAAAAGTCCGTGTAGCTTTGCTCTTGACAGCCTCTCGTGGTTTGTTGTGAAAGAACGTTTGCATAGCACAACGGTGGAACTGTATCACGTCAGTGGACTCAATTTTTTACGTGGAAATGTAGAGTCATGCAGACGGGGTTGGCAAATTTAGGACAAGAAGGTTAATTGTGTTGTTTAAAAATGGATAGATAGATACGGATCAAAGCAGCAACTGTCGCATCATCTAACCGTTATAGACATAAACATGGGAAGTTTGCATCAATACAGTGATCTGAATCATATACATGCTCAAATCTTCTCGACGCATGTGCTGAGCCTTTGACTTACACGACCCGGTTGAGTTAGATTTAAGTAACATTAGACAGAGATACGCGTGTGTCCATGCATCACGTAGTCTGAGCGGCTAACTAAATGGATCCCCCGAAACCCTCGTGGAAAACAAACATGTTAGCCACTACGCCAATGACCTTACATTCAAAACGACCAAATAATCACACCTAAATGCTTTGCCGAAATTAGCTATGAATAATGCTGTGGTTGTCTGGCTCCCGCACAGGAGACTCAGTACCTGTTTTGCTAACCCCAGTCCATAATCCTACGAGTTGGACAACTCATTCAAAAGGGGTTACACCCCGACTGTGTAAAACGGATAATTCATGTTTTCTCTCAGCAAACGTAAGCTGTGAGGAAGCCCTTGCGCACCGAATGAATCATCGTGTTGGTTCAATGTCATGACCAATCTGTAATTGTGACTTGAAACGTGATCGGTAAAAAAAGAGTGTTAACAAAGTGAAATTTCCGCTCTGCAAGAAACAGGCATGCGGCATAGAGATCTTGTATTCGGTAAACTTAAAGTAAACGCTTATAAGGCACGAAGTCATCCGGCAATTTTAGCAGTAAACCGACTGGTTATAAGATTGCCTCACAAGTGTTAGCTACAAGTACAGCTGAGTGTGATCTGCATAAATAATTTGTTACTATGAAGAACTTTGTCATTTATACATCGTTTAGGCACAACATGAAATCATGAACAATTTTTATCAACAAAAACTTTGCCTAGTTAAGGTAACATCATGTTTTTCTACATGTCGCGATACTTGAACACCTGAAAGGAAGCTTACATTACTGGCTGTCATAAACACAAGCCAATAATGCCACATAGCCCAGTCCTCCGGTTGCCAAGTATTTTCCTAGTCATTGTTCCAGATGTAAGGCAATCCAGGTTGTTCCCGGCCGAGCTCTATACATTTTTTTTCGAAAAAAAACTTGCCTGTTTGTACTCGGAGACCGGTTATGGCGCTTGTTAGCTGATTTTTTTCTTTGATAAGAATTCCAAACATAGAATGCAGGTCACTCCGTCATGAAACTAGTTTTCCCACAGGTTCACGTGATATGCCACAAAGATGTGACTAATTCATCGCTGAATGTTTAGCTACACATTTTAGAAGACTGAGATTCACACACTTTCGAAATGTTTCAGGTTAATCTTTTGTAGAACGACGTTGAGAAGGCAAATGAGAGGCAGGTTGCCCATCATACGAGGAATATTCACAAGTTAACTGAGTCCCTGCGGATCTTTGGCTTGGCAACTTTAATTTTGACTGTTTAATCACATATGTCCAGATATTGTACATGACTTGTTAACGTTAATCAAAGGCACGCGATTAAAGACGTTATAAAACAATTCAGCCTGTAGTATAATTATGTTGTTGATACTGCTGTACGTTAGCAGTTTTCTACATAGACTATGACAGCGAAATTCGATCCAGATTTTCAATACCATTCTTCTGGGCTCTGAACAAATTGCCTGTTCTCGATCTGTTAATGAGTGAAGTTGTAATCAATTTTGACTGGCCTTACACTCTTATCACTCAACGTTTGATATAAGTCAGATACCAGCTGGGTGGGAAATAATGTCATCTTTTGAACTCCAGCGAGAAGAGTGAAATCTGCTTATCAGTGACAAATTTTAATTCGAACTGTTCACCCTTGACACCATTATCATACAATTGCTGTCAACTTTTCTTGTGACAGTCAGATTAAGCATATCGTATCAGTCCACAAAGATGGAGGGTACTCAGTTGTTTTGAAGCTGGTTAGTTAGGAAAATGTGTTGACGAACTAATTCGTCATCCATTCACTGTTCCGACCAAATGTGGGAAAGGCTTTGGAAAGAGCAGTTAAGCTTTCTGGACAAAGGTTATAAGAATTCGTCCAGCAAATAAAACTACGTAAGTGAATTGTGACTGAAAAGGTGATCAATATCAGGTTTTGTGATCCAACGTGTGCGAGCGATTGAAACTGCACTATCTACTGTGGTGTCTACTTTCGTCCAGTATCTTTTCTAACACATAAAATTATCTTCCAACTTCAGCCTAGGGTTGAAGAACTGTCACAAAACGGACATGCTGAAGTGTATGGTAGTGAATCTTTGTAAAGGAGCCACTATACACAAGAGGATTGTAACAAATGTTTAATCTTGTATCTCCGCCATCTTGCTTTATTACGGAAGACATATCCATTTTCTGCTCGCTATTACCTCTAGGATTTTCGCCGTTTTTAGCGTAAGTTATCATGGTTATTCTTTGTTTATATTCACTTGTGTGGTTCGGCGCTTGTTCCTGTATTGTAAAGAAACATTCAGGTACATGTGCATGCAAACACTAAAGTATAGATTAATCCATTCACCTCGAAAATATGCAAATGCTAATCTGACGTCTTTACCTATCACGACTGCATCTCGTCTCGCTTGGAACCCAAACTTAAAAGTGGACACTTTTTTTGGCAACCACAACGTCTTCTGTTTCTTGAAGACAGTGCAAACTATTAACAAACCACGCCGATGGTGAGTTCCAATAAATATCATGAGCCAGTGGCCACTAGTGGTTCACACTACGGTGGCCCACAAGGTTGAAAGGGCATTTTGTGTGACCTTTACCTCTTCCGCTACATGGATGTTTCTGACGACGGCCATTTCGTGTCTGAGTGGTAGTGGGGTTCTCCTGAGGTAGTTTTGTCCGTGTGGTAAGCAAAATTACACTCGGACAAATACTTCCTGACGTGGTGGCTACGACGGTCTATCACTTCAGAGTCAACATCCGCGTGTATAAGTCTGTTCCTTCGGATCTTAGTTTCTTGTAATTTGAACGATATTCTCATTGAACTGGATGACAACCTTTTTATGGTGAGCAGTCAGATTTATTCAGTGGGTTGGGATTACATGAAAAACGTTTCCCATGCGCAAGCACTGACTGTCTTTCCGGTGAATAACCATTGAGTATTAAACCGTATAAGCCCCGCGAACCAGTCGGCTTAGGATGATGAAGGTTCAAACGACAAGTCACTGGGAAAAATTGAGAGGGTCTAGTTGTGTACTTTGTTTACTATCAATCAATATGTAAATACTACTTTACTTTTGTGAGACCTTCTTTTTACCGGGGCTTACAACCTTTCCAAACAGCTCATCTTCCACGGAAATCACCATCATTAACACCTACTTATTGGTGTAAATAATCCAGTCAGCGTCTAAAGCTGACTGGCATTTGGAAGAATTGTACCTCCGAAGTTTTGACTTCAACAAAGCTTCTATAAAATTTGTCACAGAAATACTGTCCGTTTTCTTCTAACATACTCTGACTGGCTGGTAGACTACAACTGATTGTAACACCTCTGATGATACGAGATCTGAGTGGATAGCTTGAAATTTTGACTTCAAACTGAAGGTCAAGATGGCTCCATGGCTAGTCAATATCTCTATCTCATCTCGAAATATTTCATTTAAATTTGTTACGTGAAAGCATAAAGTGTGAATGGGGATTTCAAGAAGTAAAATGTGGTCTAAATGCTTGCCTATGGTGCGCATCAAAATGTTCTAGGTGTTTAACGCATTTCAATAATTTATCGAAGACATGCTTTGCACAGGTAGTGCCACGGACAAGTTGCTGCTGTGTGCTGATCGATCACACACAGACAGAGATATATAGAATGCGGCTACTCAGTTGAACACCATCATAACAAATGTTGTGCATTCCTAAAATTGATTTGTCACAGCTTTCATATAAGCACAACAAATCACTGGATTTAGAGCTAATACATTTATGCATGTGACTTACATTCTTAACTCTCTTGTCGGATTGGGAAGCATGGTGCTCGTCATACTTTCTAAGGTCTGACTTCGCTCTACAAAACAGAGAGTGGTTTTCAGTACTAAGACAGTCTGTTGAACTTGGGTACATTTCTATAAGCATTATGTAAGCAGAACTTGCAAACCATCTAGTACACACATTATTATGATAGGCGCCAAAGAAACGAACATAATTTTGAGATCGAAGTATGAGTGTCCTTCAAAGATTAATATATTTGCATGTGGAAAACCCATCACAGACTGAGTAAACCCCTAACCAGTCCGAAGTGAGGGAATCCCGAACAAACCTTACTTACCTAAGTGTATAAAACAGTAATGCGTCACCTGAGTATCACCAGTTTCAAAACAATCTAAACTCCAGGTCCATAATTTTGATGGTGCCGGGCACTTGAAAATTACCTCTTTATAGGTTTAACGTTGTTTGAAAGACGATGTATTTCTTCTTGTGAAGTTTTAGGCCAATACAGAGTCACTGGTTAACTAAGTGGGAATTAAATATATCAGATTTGGTTATGCTGGTTAGACGTATACCGTACCATCGTCGATGCGGTTGGTTTGCCATATGTTTCTGGTATCTATACTCGGTTATTGTTTGATGAAAACGTAACAACAGTCCAGGCACTTTCATGGCAATACATAGATATAATTATAATATTTGCAAGCTCAGACTGCGTTGTTGGACTAAAATCTTGTCAAACTGATCACGATTGACTGAAAACTGTGTGAGAAAAATCATGTTGACATCGATCAGGAAAGGTAACCAGTTTTAGAGATTAATGTCAAAAAAGTGATTGGGAATTCTAAAAATAACTATCTAACCTACCAATGAAGGTAATTGCAGAATCCCGCAAGCTAGAAGTGAATCTTTTGGCTAGGTTGAACAGGCAATACAGATAGGTTGTTAGCTTTCGTCTTTAGGGGGTCATCTGATCGGCCCTCTTCGAAAAGGCCCCTTAGAGTCGAGTTCCGGTTTTATTAGAGTTCATCCTCAGTCCACACTGTCATCAGCATCAGGATTTTCACTCCGACTCTTGTGCTTGAAAGATTAGTGTGTTAAACAAAACATCAATAATCTCATGGTGGTTATCACCAGACAGACATAATCAAGTATTTACCCACATTCTCCTGAAAGCGTTGTTCAGCCTGCTTTATAAATTCAAAGGGAGAGAAAACAGAATTGCCCTGTTTGTTCAAGTGGATAACCGTATGATCAGGGTTTCTCAGTTATTTAGAAGCGACTAGCTACATCGAACCAACAGAACCATATTTGTAGTACTGACTGACGTTTGATGGTTTAGGCTATTACAAACTGAATTCGATTAAATTTGAGCGAAGCGACCGAATACTGATGCGACATTTGGCTGACCTAATGATGAGAGCGACATCAAACTCCCGCTAGACGTTTAATATCACTTAACAACACTGGATATCGGCTGTCGGATCTGAAGTTGCTCAGCTGTCGCGATAATTTTGTTCACAGTGTGTTCTACAACTGTAGACGATCACTACAGCTTGCCCGAAAGTAAAAGCTGGGAGGAAATGTGGATGTCGTGTTACCTCTGACAACCATTCCTCAATTGCTGGAGACAGATTTCATGAGTAGACAGAAGTGTCGATTATTTGAGGGGATAGAAACGGATTGGTCGAGCGTCTCGGTTGGGTGAAATAACACTCTCATTATTGCCAACCGGTAGCTTTCACCAATTTCGAGTGGATTCACATGGTTCAACTTACAGCCTCTGCAGTAGACAGGAGGTTTTCAGATGAGCTCTGTTACTTGTTATACCAACAAGCAATGTGTGCAAAAATAAGGCGCGAACAACTGCACTGAGCATACGGTGGTAACAGATTTCAACCGAGAATATGCAAGCCATACACCTGTCGAATCAGTGGAGGTTTCACAGAAGTGCTTTGAACTAATTATCCTTCAATCGCTATTTGGATCGAGAGTTTTTCATCGGTTTCAGTAGTTTCGCCGGTTATTTCGCAACTTATGTAGTGCACAGTTAACCATTATCTATGTCGGTCTTGTTCAAACTGAAGCGGGAGGCACCTCAGGAAGCCAAGATTTTTGAGGAAATTGACTTCACTGCGGGATGAGATCGCTGGCCGTGACATCATTGACTAAGCTATGATCCATGATTAACCTTAGTCCCTTCGTAATCCATACCTGCTGATCTGTGAGTGATTATTTTGCTTAATTATTACAGGGAATGTGCCGACTTCTAGCACATTACGTGCCATTGCGAGCCGTCCATTCGTTTTCCTTCAAAATGAACTGCAATAAGAGTATTGTATGGTGCACCCGTCATGACTAAGATGGACTCGGTCCACAGTAATCGGAGTGCAGTCGGCCACACAAAACATCGACCTATCAGATACACACCAAAAGTTCATGGACATTTAATGGTTGTTGAAGAGACTGTTATTCAACCCATACATCCAATTTAAGCTGTACTTGTACAATTAAGGTTTATCATCAACTTGGTGATATCAGCTCACCAGGCCAAGCCCTAGCCAATATCTTTATGCCAAACTGGAAAGCAAATGATACAGGAACTGGGCAAACTGGTGTTCAATAGCTGTGTCCAGAATATGTTTAAATTAAGAAATATCATATCCAGAGAAAAAGCCTTGATAGACCAAATGAGCTGTTCACAAAGAAGTATGTTACACAGTAAACAATGAAGAAAACGGTGACTATCATCTTTTGATATTGATGAGATTAGACCACTGGGTGAGCCGGTTTAGCATTCTCTCAGTGGAAAGAAGGCGTGAACTGGAAAGTGTGAGGTTTCTGTTTTCTTTCAGTGGCACATAAAAGAGACTTGGTGCGTACGCTGTTTAATCAGTGGTGGCGTTTCCGCTTCCGTTACACTCTGGATGATGACGTCGGTCAACAAGTCATACCGTTCCCGAAAAAATTCCGAAAGACTTGGGAACATTTAGCAACCAGTACTTCAAGAACACCTAATACGTTCCTCCTAACTAAGACAATTTGTTCTTCAGTATGGTATACCACTGAGTAACAGGCTTTAGCATAAATGCTTTGCCACACAGTATCAATCAAAATCTATCCACATCGTTGCACATGAAATTGTTTCATATCGACCTTGTGTGTATTGACCTGGTTGCGATACTTCTATCGGGCTGAAATAAGTCATCCAGTAGGTTGGGTTCATGATAAGGTTGACCTTCCAACATCGTACTTCCGTTACGGATACAGGAGCCTTTGGTGGGAAACCTTTTAACTGAGGGCGTCAAACTCTGGCCATTCATCACTGGGGCTTGGTTACGGTTGCTGAAACGAGCGATCTGTCTGAATCATATTGCACGGGTCATTATACTCATGTGATTCATATGTGATCTACCCAGCGAAATGAGTTACGAAAGATTTTTGTAACAAAACCTTGTAGCATACAAAGGGTGAAGACGTTAAATAACACAATCCTAATTGTGAACGAACCGTTTGACTAGGAATGCATCTACTCATTTGTTTGTGGGTTACAAGGCAATAGCTCATGCACGGGAAACTTTATGCGAAGCGACTTACAAAAACGACGAGGAATTTGCTGGCGTTATTGGGCTGTATTTTTGAGACTGTAAAAGCAGATCGATTGAGACTTCTCCTGCTTCATGTAAATGGGGTCGTCAAATGTGATAAGCCGATTTTAATACTGGAATTATCGATGAGTAGCAATGGTTGATTATAGTTTTTCATACGGATTGAACATCACCCATGAATGCTCGCGGCTGTCTCCTTTCCAATTACTTTGCGGTCGGCCCTCTCGAAAATAGACACTGGACTCGAGTTTCGCTCCCACTATATTTCGTCGGTAGTGCACATTCATTTCAAGGTCGGGACCAAAACTTCGGCCACCCTTCACTGAAGCAACCCGTGTTGACAACTGCACCAGTAACCTCACATTCGGTACGATTGAATCGCCACGTATAAACACTCAGCCTTATCGCTTGTGATTAATGCTCTGATTGCCCGATCGACTCGATTGGGGCGGATAAAAAGTCTGTGGGAATGCAACAGGTGCGATCAATGGTGGATGATGTTCAATTTACATGAAAAAACTGGAATTCTGCAACAAAGCTAAATAACGGTTCTGGATGGTTTGATACACTTAGCAAGTTACTTCAGACTGCCACCATACATCATGTATCAAGAAGCACCGTTAATCTACCAACATTATGTACATTTATAGATAGTTCGGCCCTCTATAGAAATCCACCTGTGATCGCATACTCCGCTACGAGGAGCATGAAACATGAAGTGGTATTCAGTAAGCTGATAACTTAAGTTTACAAAAGCTACAACTTAAACCGTTGATCAGATCGTTATGCGTGGTTACCTCCTAAGCTTTTAACCGACAGTAGAGTATTAGAAAGGAAATTATTTCTGGAGTTTTGGTAGTAGCATAATCCAGATGATTTTTGACAGGGAAAACCTCCCCCTCAAGGATCCGATTATTGAACCTAACTTACAGCGGTTTACCGTGAATTTGTTTGTCAAGGGGCAAATGCTTGAGAACGCAAAATTCAAATCTGTTAAGATAGCGAACTGATTGTATCATCCCATAAAAGTCGGTTTCTATATTAAGTGAAATTGAGGGTTGCACACACAGTAATCAAATTTAACACAACTCGATCATTTGAAACAAAAAACACTGTTTAAGTCCATGACTCGTGTATCTTGACTGGCATTGGTAGTACTATATTTTTTGAGAAATCAGAGAGGTACTTGATTTGCCTACTAATTTATGTCCCTTCCCCATTTTTACGTATGCTGTGCATTTAAATGACGCAACTGAACGGAGGGTGGCTGGCCCTGTTTCGAGTGGCATTCACGTTGTTAGAACCAGTTCAATAATATTGAATGTTTAAATCATATTCATGTGTAACGGTGTGACTAGATTGTAATGAATCTCTTGGCGTTTTCGTTTGTGTTGCTTCACAATTATTAGGTCTCCTGGAATGTGACCCTGTAACCTTCGTTTCAACTCTTGCCTAGACTGAGTACTGATAAACTTACAAGTTGCCTGGAAGAACATCTGACCTGAAAACGAAGCAATATTAATTGAACCTATAAGTGGTTGTTTATAAATTTTTTCGGTGAATTTCGAGATGTCCTCAAACATCATACTTGCCCAGTTTATATCATAAACAGTGCACAACTCCTACGGCTATGAATGGTAAAACCAAGAGGCACGGAAACCATTACCGGTCACATCCCCGATCAGACTGTGTGAAGTGATTAAAAGGTTATGGGAAAATAAATTTCTCTTGTGTCCAAATCGAATCAGCAAATAGGGTTCATGAAAAGTAAACACAACTTGCCAAATGTGGTAAAGTGGACACAGACGTCTCGATTGAAGGTGGGTCTAATCGCATTCGCATAAAATTTGATCGTACTAAAAAGCACAGTTCTGCCCAAATTGTCCACTGTTTACTCAGCTTAATGCTTCACATTCTCTCCATTTTGCTCCAATAACAGCGAGGAAAGCCCACATGATGAGTGAGATAGAGCAGTGTTCCGTATATGGGGTACCATTTGAAATCTCTGTAGTGAAGCATTCACCATGAATGAGTTAGAAGCGCAGTGGTTTATATGTAGAGTAATCTTCTACGAACTAGATTTATCGGTAAATTCCGGATAGTTCAGATTGCAAGAGGTAGTTAGGTGTCAGTATATACCAAAATAGTAAAGAGGTAATGAATATTGTCTCGCTGGCTCATGAATATCATTACATTGTTTTATTGCGCATATGCATACAGAGTTTTCAGCTAAATTAGTTTCAACCTGAAGTACACAGTTTTTAGTAGCGTTAATGCTTCTTTGAAGTTACGATTCAGATCATCAGTTAGAGTTATACAGAATAGAGTAGGCTGGAAATGCCTAAGTATATCTGGTTTTAAGCTGGACGACTAAAATAGGAAAGGGGATTTGGCATACGTCTTTAGGTTCTGAAGTACAATGCGATTGTGAACGACGAACATTTAAGTGAAAGCAAGCCCTGACCAGGGCCCAGAAAAAAACATCAAAAAGATATCTTATCAAACAGTAAAAAACATGAAATGATATTACGTGACAGGCCGGAAATACCATCATTCTACCGCAAGTGCATTCGTGTTTAGGCCTTTTGAGATTTATCTTTGGTGTCCTGATTGTATACCTTAAGCACAAGTTTCATTTCATTTACGGAAGTCATCGTTACAGATTGAGCTAGAAGAGTGTATCAAATTATTGAAGCGGTCCCATTGGTCTTAACGATTACCTGGACGACGGAGAACTATAGTTGTAAGCGAAAGAAAATTGCAATTACAGGCACATTTTGTGTGAATTTGGCTTTCCAGTCACAGAAAAAAACGACAGAAAAACGAGAGTATAAACAATTCTAATTCATCTAAAAAGTAACATCCTTCCCCTAGAGAAACAACACAATTCACATCAACTGCTGGGAGACGAAATTGCCACGTTTTACTTTACCCGTTCTTAACCATCTTGTACTATCTTGGCTAACATAGTTGGGTTTTCTATATCCGACAAGCGTTTAAACAAGATGTTTCGGTCATTACTTCTTAGAAACAGCTTCATCTTAACAGTTGATTGCTAGTTTAAGCATCTGTACCAAACAGACCGCATGTGTGCAATTAACATGTTCCTAACCATTTTCGAAATAATCGCTATGTTGCATTGAAGTCGACGTCCCCATTATGCGTGTTATTTTGTGGACTTATTAGTCATTGTTACTGTCTTGATTAGTGCACAAACAGTAACACCCGGACATCACTGTGTGACTGGATATGATAATCGATGTTCAGTTCCCATTTTTATACAACACTGCTGAAATTTGTGCACATGCACTGCAGCTCATTAAGAAAGAACAGTACCTTCGATATACGTTAAAAAGCAGCTGGAATATTCAGCCCACATTGCTGGGTTGGTTAAAATTAGACGAATGTCTAACTGAGTTGCTTTTCATTAAGTGGTTGAAAGTCAAACCAACCAAGTCAATTTTTGTGTTATGAGATACAATCCTTTTGAGATGTGTACGGAAATAGTACTCTCAAGGTTTTGGCTCCAGCAACGTACGCAGTATAGCCTGAACGATATAAGTGTATTATTTTATGGTTGATCTTGTTTAACAATTGTCCAATGGTCTACACTGTGTTGCTTTCACGCTTTTTCATCAATCGTCTGAAAACCTGCCCAAATTTATTGAAATATAAAATTATCTCCAAACATAAAACAGTTGAAAAATAATTAGCCTTACTAGTAATGGTCTTGTTTGGTCGGCTGGATGACTGGTTGATGATCGGACAGTATAATGCCCAGACAATTTTGTTGCAGTAACATATTATCTTTAAACATTTTTGTCTTTTACATGAGATTCAATTGTGGAAAGTCAGGGCTTCGGCTGGATTCGAACCAGCGACAGACACAGCATGCCTCAATGCGGCAAGCACCCTACCAGCTGAGCTACAAAATCACACCAGGAGCTCGGACATTTCGCACTTGGACTTTGTTACCCACCCGTCCCACTGTCTCATATGGAATCCACCAAACGATTCAGTGGATCGTCTGCCCCGGCAGGATTTCTTAAACAGTTCACGCTGGAATCATCATTTGGTGGATTCCATATGAGACAGTGGAACGGGTGAGTAACAGAGTTCAAATGTGAAATGTCCGAGCTCCTGGTGTGGCTTCGTAGCTCAACTGGTAGAGCGCTTGCTGTGTTGAGGCATGCTGTGTCTATCGCTGGTTCGAATCCAGCCGAATCCCTGACTTTTCACAGTTGGGTCTCATCTAAATTCATAAATCTGCCATACTACTCATTAGTAATACAATTTTTTGTCTCGTGATAACTAACGCGTTACAAACGCAACGGATTTGTCGGTACGTGAGGTGAACTGAACTAATACCGTTGAGCCAACATAGCTTCACAAATTCAGTTGATGGTCAGATCGCAACACAATCGACTACTGTACATTGTCGTCAGGTGACGAGCGATAATTTTGCAAACGGCCACGACATTTTAACCACCCAAACCTGACCACGAACACTCGGTAGGTCAGATTGCAATAACCAATTAGTTAAAACCATTCCACTACAGAAAATGTGCACCCGCGTAAGATTATATTAAACTCTATTTTGGCCAGGTTGCTTATAAAAACTCTTCTCAGATAAATAATGGGTCTGGAAGACCACAGAAACGGTGTCAGTGACATATACAGTTTAACCAGCACTAAAGGACGGGCTTTGGATTCTCGTCAGCTGATGTAGAGGTAACATTTTAACTTAGTGAGTATTTTTAACACTGTTAATGAGCTTGTGAATACGTTGTCCAGCGTGGTTTCAGCCATGCAATTTAGCCAGGTAGTAACAGTTTAATGCGGCGTTTCTTAGCTACAGCAACACTCACGGCATTCGCACAGCAATTCAGCTCGGAATAACTGTGTTACTGCTCGCGGTAGACATCCTAAAACATGCTACAACTTAGCAGTGTCCTTTGTTGTTTGTACGGCTCCTCTTGAAGACATGTTTGACTAGGAAAATATGAAAAAATGATTTTGGTGTCCAAAAATCATGTACTACTTTGTTCACGCTGAAAAATCCTGAGGTTTATCAGCTCCCTCATTAAAATCGCAAGATTTATGTTGTCGTACTTCCCGTGTCGTTAACATTCATGATTGCTTGCACTAATCGTTTATACCAAAATTCCTGATACCGTTGTGACAATCATGTACTGCATAACATCATCGAAATTACCTAGGCAAAATGAAGGTTGAAGTAGGAATCATATTATTTGACTCTGATTTATTCAAGCACTGCTTGTGGGCTGGATCCCCTTCTCAAACTTCTGTTCGTCAGAAAGCAGGCTGAGCACACATATTGCAAAAAACACGCAAGAATATAACTTAATTGCAGGATAAAGGGCAAACAAGTACGACCTATGAAGTTCATAGAACTAAGACAATCCCATTGCCACGGTTAGGCGCATTTGTTGACAAGTTTTTGGCAGAAGATCACTGGTCAGTGTTCAGCCCGTAAATCTGAAAAATGGTCGCAACTACAAGTTCCATATAGTGCAAAACTGGCTTTAGATGCGTGTGATGACCCGGTCTCAACTGTTCACCGTCCGGTTACGAAACGTTGGAAGAAGATTCAATCACACGCTTGTTCGACCGACAGTTTTCACTGATTAGCTTCTACGGAGTATGTCGCACTATGATTGGTTAACTCTTCGTGTTAGTTTCAATTGTGTATATCTGTCGAAAGCAATAGGTAAAACCGGTAATCCCATATCTGCTTCCCGTTACTGACTTAGCAGGAACTCTGTTTTGAGTCAATGGATGACACGGTGTAGCGAAGCGTCTACTCACTACTAGGGATTAAGACACAACTAAATAGTCGTCATCTGTTTCTTTTCACGTTGTCTATTTTGCGAGTCGTTCAATGTTGAACGCCTGATGGTTTGTAGATAAAAAAATCATTTGTCGGACATCCTCACTTTCCTCCGATTCTGTCCTGGATGCAACTCAGCTGAGCTGGCCACAGCGACAGTTTTACGAAATCTTATTTATGATAACTAATGGGAAGATGCTTACTTAAAAACACCGTCCCCACCAACGTGGATTTTGACGAACAGGGCGCTGAATAACTTTTGCGACAATATGTATTGGTAGAACAATCAGACTTGTCAGACGATTGTTCTTGTGTAAATTATTTTTTTCGAAACTACTAATTTTTGGCTACAAATTTAACGTTTGTCATATACTATGTCAATGACGGAAGTGTATTGCAGAACCCTTTCCACAAGTTATTCAGGCGCAAACAGTTTGAAAATAAAATGTATCTTATTGGATTAGTTAACACTGTTACTGCATTTTGTAACTGATGGAGGTAACATGTATTGTGTCATTGATATCATCAGCATTCATCAGCATTCAGAGTACTCCTGATTAACTTTCTGGAATGCAGTATATAATCTGAGCAGGTATGCAACACAGAAACAGGAAAAATTACAATGGAAACACCTGGTCTGAGATCAGAACTCGTGTAAGATTGCGGTAACGATATCGCACACCCTAAAAATAGATCACCAAAACTTCATTCTCTATAGAACATCATCATCCGGGATGACATCCTAGAAATGTAAAATATATGAATATAACGGTCTGAGTGAAAGAGATAGCTGGAAGCAGACAATCATAGTGAACCGATTGGAAAATTAAAAAGCCCATCAAATGCTAAATTTAATCAGTGTCGCGGAAGAAAGTTGCGAAATTACTAGTCCTAATTAGTTGGTCTGAGCAAACTATCTAGGTTAGCTATCCGCTGTTTTTAAACAAAGAAAATTCTCACTGACTTGGTACTTTAGGAGTCATTTATATTCATTCAAATTACATCCTCGTTAACTTCTGTAGATCATAACGCCAAAGGTTGCTGTTCAGTCAAGGAGTGTGCAATCTGAAAACCACAATTGTGAAAATCATCCTGGAGAACATCATTTCCCTTCCATCATTGTGACATTTGCTTTTGTAGTAACCAACAAGTACATGAACAACCTCGTCATCGTTCGTAGTATCCACTGCAAAGAAGGGTAAGGCTTGATGTTGAACCAACACACGACTTTTGCAGAACGACTGTATAATTTCGCACACATTCTGTATTGAAAATGCAACAGGTTTTGGCATTTTACGTGGAAGTGGAAAAAGTAACGCCCGACCGATAGTTCTGATCTCTTTGTTAAACGACTGTTGCAAATAGAGCAACTAATAAGTAGTTACTGATGATTAGTCAGATATGGTTTATTTTCAAGTCGACTATCACTCACATCTGATTGCAGCGTTCGCATTCAGATAGACTTTGTAGCCAACCTCTTTCGGCAACAAGCACTAGACTCGAGTTTCGCTCGCATTAGAGCTCGTCAGTAGTGCATATCATTGCCACGGATGGCATGTGAACAATGATTTATCAGATTTGGTTTGACAATTTGATAATTCGGGCGTGCCTAATGTGAGGTCACTGGCGCATTGTTCAACACCGTTGCCTCACGATTGGAATGGCCGGAGTTGAAATCGCAGGCGTGGCATGGACATGCACTACTGACGAGCCCTACTGAGAGCGAAACTCGAAACGGGCTGGGTAGAAAGACTATCTGAATGTGAAGGCTGCGATCAACGGTGAGTGATTTTCAACAGTTCTTAAAGTATGTTTTGCACTTTTCTATTCTGTTTACTCTGTATAATTTTCTTTGGCCGGTTCACTGGTTTCCATCAAAAGATACCGTTCATATTTCTGGAACATTTTGTCACATGCTAACTACCTTGTACTAACACACGGTTTTAGGACGTTTACCACATTAAACTGTCGACGATGTTGTGTATACTATCATCGCATAGTTTGAACATCCTTATATTTCGGCTACACAGATTTCACAGAAAGCAGTTCTTCAATTTCGACGAAAACACTATTGCTTCTGAGCACATCGGGAATGCATATCACATATCACATCCCTATAATTGCAGTAGTCTTGCTAGTACATTTATATCGCTTATCTCTGTTGAATACAACATTATGGTAGGCTGAGTTTTTAACTGATTGTTGCAGGCAGACTGCCTGAATTTTACTGTCAAGAACCTGCATATTGATTAGATGTCGTTTCACTCGTACATTGTAAATTGTCGAGAGTTACGTGGATAGGGTCGCAAACAGTTGTGGAAGAAACTGATTTTTATACCCCTTGCAGTGTAGAAATTACACAGATGTTACTAGCCTATGTTTCGCAAATTATTTTGAAGTGTAGCTCCAACCTACTTATAACATCTGATAGAAGACCATTTGAACGGTTCTATGTAATAATCGCTGGTAATGAAGAATCCTTCAGCGACTGCATCAGCACTCTGTCTATAAATAAACCGTTTTCTCACGAACAACGTACATGCCAAGATAACTGACCAAATCTGGGTGATTGTACTAGACAGGTAGTGTAGTAATTGACCGTTATTCTTGTCTGCTAGCGCGGTCTAGTGATTTGGGTGAAAATAAAAAATGATCACCTTTTCAGGTCGATTTTGATGAAAGGAAAATAGGATAGAACTGTATGAAATGGAAGAGGACCGAGTGAAGACTAAGTTTCCCTCAGAGTACAAGGTCAGTTTGTCATACACATAATCTGAAGTATCCAGCGATCGCGGTTCGATTGGTGGTTTGTATGTGAAATATGACATGTGAGATACAGAGGTGGTTTCTTCTACCGAACCGCTTGCATATCCTTCCACAGTTCTACATCCTGATAAGCGGTACTGCATAAGGTGATAAGTACAGAAAGGAAGCGATATATGACAAGTGGTTTGCCGCGCACGTTATGATATAAACCTGAGCGAAACTTTATTTAGCACATATTTCACACGTACTTAAGCACGCATTTAACACGACTAACCAAACAGTTGAAATATACATGATTGCATTTTACACTCTCAAGGAAATGATTCGGTTAATATCGGGATTTTCTTGAGTTGATCATACACTAGTATACATTTTTTCTGTCTTGTAACGGTGCTTACAAATACAACGGTGACTGGACTGCTGTAATACTGCCGATTTGGTTAATTGGTCGCTGATTATCAAAGTTTTGAATAGACAGCGGTCTTATGCTTAATATATCGGGCCAGGTGAGGTCCGACATAAAGAAGCATAGGTTTAAACAACCAGGAGAAAGAAGCAAACATTATTGAAGTCGATAAAATTTGCTTGCACTTAAATAATTTCTCCGTTTCCAGCTCCCATACTACTTACCGAATGGCAGTAGTAATAAAACTATATGTAGCCGCCCTCATCACAAGCTTGCCGATTGAGTTAGTCGTGGTGCTTATTAGCAATGGACGTCCGGATAATAAGAACTTGAGGAAGATGTAATGAGATGGCCACATAGACGTAAATCACGCCAACATCTAACTTATTCACCCATGGATTGACCAACGGGTTGGTAATCATCAAGTGATGATTGCTGGTGCCAATGATGTTGGAACAGACGAGGTGGGATATCCTTCAGGCCTTCAGGCTGATAGACGTCCTTATGGACAAACTAGAATCTTAACTTCAGTCGATTATTTACTCTTCGTATGTACCGTTGATACTTTGACGATATACTTGTTGGTATACAGCCATAAGACGAGTTAACAACCATGGTGTTTGTCTTGCAACACTTAGTGGTAGTCCAGAACAGTTCATTGTACACTCTGAACAGTGAATACATATTGCGGCCTGAAAATAGTGTAATAAACGACCTTGATTCCGTCATATTTCGGTTTAATATCGAGAAGCTTTTAGAAATATGTACAGGTTCTTCGAATAACACTTAGTGTCAACTGACTTGGCTATCTCAATCTGTTAACTGATCATACCGGAGAGGCTAAAGAATGATAGGTGATTAAACTCTGCTGATCAACCTTGTTCGACTAACTGACTTTTTAGTTTGGCCACGAATACAAGTACTGGTGAAAAAAATGGATCATGTTTTATTGATCACACTCGAGTGAAAACGTGAACGTTTCCCAAATTGAGTGCTTTTGTGCATCAACACACTCAGTCAAGTACACGCGCGCATGGACGTCAATTTCTTCTTGCGCTCAAGTCCGCTAACGCACGTCGGCTAGGTTCAGGCCACGTAACTCATCATATCACCACCTTACGTGTTTGCGAGTTTTCTCGTAGTAACTTTTTTGGTAAGAGTTCATTTACCTACTCACATATCACCTGCTTACTAATGCCAACCTGGATTTGTTCCATTTACCATACCTTCAAAACCTTATGGACTAAATTTGTTTAACTCTGTATATCATAAGACTTAAACAGCTGTCGCGTTGGCGTTGCAGGCTTAAGTACTTTAACCAAAACTGGCTTCACTAAGGTGTGGGTGCACTTTTTTCAAAATATATTTCATGAATGTTTGATTTGTAGGTGTGCATGATGAAGAATTAGAATTCAGTTTGCTGTTGAATGTGATCACCACTACTTCTGAATCATAGATCCGTTTAGTGTTTAACTGATTACCAAACTACCGCATCGCTACGCTCGTAAACCAATCTGATCTCCCAATGGCGATGATCATCAGTAACAGCTGAATCCCTAGATCTATTGAAACCCGATTGGGCGCGTACATCAATGTCGGTTGGTGCAGGGTGTGTGTCTAATCACTGTACTCGGCGAAATTTATTTTTACGAATAAAGATCACTGTCACACATTCATTTATGAAAGACGTTTGCCAGGTCAAACAAAGGATGTCAGTTGCATTTCCCCCATGAATATTCCTCCATGCAGCGCTGATGCGTTCTCTGCTGATGTGGGAGGGACTAAATTAACATGGCGGATGTTCCGTGCCTTCTGAGGTCACTTGCACGCAGCACACTACTCAAGGCATTGCGGACTGCCCTCCGTTGTGCTCGTTACTTTGCAGCATATGCATCAGATGTGAGCAGGACCGCCCCATTCATCTGATTACATTTCGACAGCTGTGTTGCAGTTCACAGCAAGTCAAAAAAGTGCTCATGTCCTACTTTGGAAATGCGGTAACTCTAGACAGGTATCACGAGGCAACTTAAATCTACTACAAGTGAAAATACACTCACAACCTGCAACTGAGCAACATTCTGAAGGCACCCAACGTTTGAAGGAAAGGCTTCGTACTGATGTGTTGTCAAAAACTGAACACATTGAAAAGTGCTATGATTTACTATAGACCTTCATAACCTAATTTGCATAGGTACATCCTTGTAGGTAAAACGCTTAACAAATTTAATCTACAATAACAATCTTTCAAAAACTGTGACTATTGAGAGGCAATGCTCCAGTCACTGTGTTTTCTAGTTACAATTGTCTTCAAAGACCGAAAATTGTCGAAAATTGTAAGCGAACATAAGCACGAAAAAAGTTGTACCAGTTGGCTTGTAACACAGTTTTTTCTCAGTAAATTCGAATTGTATAGTTTGCCGACTAATTTTTTCAATTATTGGTGACTCTTTCAGCAACCTCGGATACGCACACTTATTAGTAATGTTTAAATAAACAACACAGCAAACTTGGAGAACAGTGAAAATTAGATTGACAAAGTTTGCTAAGAAGTAGCGCAGAAAGACATTCAATGGTGATAGTGTCGTAATGCGTACCATACAAATGTTTGTTTGCTGAATTAGATTGGAAGTGTTGCAGACCTTTCAATGGTTACTGAGAAGCAGATGATAATTTGACCGCAATCATATGAGATCGGCCCGTAGTCAACAAGTCTCGCAATGTGTGCTGATCCCTGTAAACTTGCACTGAAGGTTATTGTGATATAACTTCGGATTCAAGAGATTCACAAACTGACTGATTAACAGAAGAACCATAAAAAGCAAAACAGCATTTACCGTTGATTATAACTCCGCAGTCTAATTGACTGAGCGACAAATCACGACCATTGTCAGCCTTCATAAATAAAACGCCTCTACATAACCGACGAATTTCGAAATTTCCTCTGAGCTGGATAACCACCCTAAATCATAGCCCACGTCAATAAAATCTTCTGTTACTTACGAATGATCGACACGATACCCAGTAAGTCAAACGAATTTTGCGATCTCAAATTTACTAAGAACTCATGAGTATTTAAACATCAGTTAGTTCCCGGTAGTTGTGCACCCTCTAGAATCAACTGGACAATCAGTGAAATGTTTGAAAGCGATGGCAGCAGAAAACAAATGGATGATGTTTTGGTCGCACTTAATATGCCATCATTGAAGCAGCAATCTACACGGTTGTCTAGTAGCAACCAAAACTGTTTAGACTGTATCATCTTATGCAGACGCTTGTGAGTGATGCTTTGACCGCCCAATCGTCAAGTGATGTAAGCTCTAGTAAATAATGCTGAGTTTTATCGGTCTAAAGTAAACTATAAACTAACTTGACTGAAGCCTTCACATATTACAGGATGTTCCATCCGCTACCTCTTAAATTAGATAGAAGTATTTGATTCTGCCTAACGCGAGGCTGTCTCGGTCGCCTACACTTTCGGTTAACCAAGACGGTGCCAGATTTAAATTCCTAATGATGTCAACACTGTACAGTACCAATGAATTCTAACGTTGGCTCATTTACAGTCTTCTTTCTGTTTTCGAACTGGCATTATGTATCAACCAACCTGAAGAGCAACTATGTTGTCAGCTGTCGGTCGTCAGCGGTCTACAGCGACCGACTCCTCTACAACTCGTCGGCGGGTCTGGTAGTTTGAGTCATACTTTTCACCCGTTATTACACCGTATTTCATTAACAGGTCACCCAATTTCAACAACATAATATTTTGTCTAATTTCTAGTGGAATGAATTACTACTACGTTTCGTGCCGTTATCACAGCATGACTTCGCTAGGTAAATCAAAGAGAAGACCTCCTTATTATAGATTTAAACGCCATCAGTTGCAAATGTCTGACTGCGCTGCAATTTTTCATTCTGGAAAGGATAATGAAGCACTTTTTAGAACGGTCAACTCTTCAACTGTATTTCATATAACCTCGCAGACCTGCTGCATCCACCCCCGACATTTTGGGAAGGCGATGCTCTTCTAATCCGCCCGTCCACATTATGATAATGTTTAACAGTAGTGTGTGCCATAAGGTAATGTCTAACTATCGAAGCAGATATGGGCTAAGAAATGTTACCTGAACGCTACTGAACCATTTCTGATTTAGGGCTGTACCTGCTTCAAACGTTGCCACGTGCAGTTTTTAAGATATTTTGTTAGAAGTGGAAACAATTGGAAATCAGTCGTGGCAACACGACCAGATTATTGGCCTAGATGTGGCCAAATTTGGGGACAGAGTATGTGTTTACTAGTCAGGGCGTTCAAAGTCACGTTAGAACGCTCATAATTGGGTGGCACACAGCGGTTCCCAAACACCACTTTCTTTCTCAGAGGAAGGTAGATAATTTATTAAAAAGAAGCTTTACAACAATGTTTTTCTTGTTTTAGAGAAACAATGACAAGAACATTCGTGACTACCCGGAAGATTCAGTCATGTTCTAACATGCTACGAGTTTTGATGGGTTATTAGATGGCAAGTTTTTATCACTTTCTAGGGGAAGGTGAAGTTTGATAACTGTTGTAAACAGCTCAAAAATATAGCTAAGTTTATGCATTCGGTTAATCACATTTCCATTGCTCAATAAGCGGAGTATGAATGAAACGATTGTGGAGTCTTCCTCACCAAACGTTCCTCACAATGAATACACAGGTTCAGCCATCACTGATACCATACCGGTATATTTTGGAATCGGTTTGATTGGAAAAACACACGCCATTCCTAAAGTTAATTTTATTTCACAAGCAAAACTTGAGGTGGTTGTTCAACGTTGCTGCGTTGACGGTTTATCTGAGTGGCGTGAATTTCACAAATTTGCAGGATCACCCATCTGATCTAATTCAATCATCAACTCGAAATGAGCAAGTCTGAAGTCAACGTTGGTTAATTAGTGTTACAGCACCCGAAGTGTAAACCGCAAATAAAACAGATCTTGATCTCTCAACATTTAGGCACATCAAAGTTTTGGAAAAAACAAGCGCACACTGCCACCCAGATCTGGTACATAATACTTCATGCTCCGTTTTAATGAAGGGGCTGGATTGTGTTGTCGACGTGCGTAACATACCAGCTGATAGTTCGGAGTTCATAAATATGGCGACAATCATGCGTGCTGACAATTAACAACACTGATTGGATAACCTCTAGCGAACAGGCAATCCATAACCTCTGTTGACTAATTTCCTGGCATACCCTGGTTCATAGTATCATAATTATCATGGTGTAATTAGCTCAGTGATCAAACGTAGAAAGCGGGTTTTGACGAGATATCTTATCTTGGGTTCGTCACTTGAGAGTAAAAAGACTTTTAGCTGTCCCATCTTGAGGCAATCAGATAAGGTCTGTATTAGTCAGAGGCAAATGTGGGTAGGATTTTTGTTATACTCAGACCCTGATTAATATGAAAATAGTGACGCGGCGGCAACATGTATCACACAAAAGATTGCAGTCCGCGTTGAATTCTCGGCTATGAGAAAGCCATGAAATACTGAAGCCTTCTTAAAACTGTGAAGTGCAAACCCAGTGTTCCTAGTCAGAGGTGGAAATATCGCAGTTGGTCTTGTCCTAGTCAGCCTGAGTTTACAGATTCTCAAGCTGTTTGTCCAACCATTGCCTCATTTGAGTGGAGGTGTAGCTGACCTTTTCGCAAATGTAAAGTTATTCCTGATTAACCCATGAAGATGACAGCTCAACCGTGACACCAAGAAGCCAAACAGTCGTTGAGGTGAAGCCGGAATTGTGATAATGCTCAGGTGCACGATTTCACCTTCACAAAACTTGTAAGTGATAAACTGAAATTCTCAAGGCTTACTTGACAGTAACAGAGTGAGGTGGGTGGCAGTCTAGGTTAAAAGTTGAATTCTACGATTTCCATATAAGCACGATTGCGTCTAGAACACCAAAGCTCGGCCAGTTTATTTGAAGCCCCATTTAACAAAAACCTAAGATTATTCCCTGTTTCGAAAACATTAATTCCCGGAGTTGACGACGAAATAAATTTTCAGGCAGTCAGCTTACTGTGGCAAGGGGAAAATTAATGGAAAAGCAATACCGCCGATATGTAACGAAATTGAAAACGGAACGAAAAGTGAACCATTGCGAGTGCTGAATGCAAATATAAACACGTATTTCATATGAGCGAGCAGCCCAATGCGGCTTCAACCGGATTAGGAGTAGTGACCATAAGCGAGTGTAATATTAATGCAAAAACTATGCCTAATGGTCGACGCAGTGGTGGACTGTTATAACTATACGCTGTTACGAATGTTTTTGAACGGATTGGAATAGTTTACTTGATTTTCATGTAGATTCTACGTAATAAGAATTTTGTGAAGTTCACGGTTACTCTGAAGTTTGGAGTAGTTATTTTATACATGGGTAGTAGAATTGTCTGGGTGTCAAATTCCGGTGAGTACAAAAATAGATGGTGGAATGATCGTAAGAAAGTATATAAGCCTGTCATGGTAATTATCGACGTTTGTGCAACGTTTTCATTCAATACGTAGTCAACATGATATAGTCAACATGATATAAGTGACATTAAGGTGTTCACGCAAGTACACCCTTTTATCTAGCTCAATGTCAATGTGTGGAAGTGCACTAGCGCTTTCAATTCTTTGACGAATACCCTAGTTGGAGTATGAGCACAAAGAAATGTGCCGAAGCTAATTTCCTAATTTTATCAGGTTTGTTCATGCGGAACAAAACAGTCAAACTGGACCGTACGTTCGAGTCACACATCAACATAGTCTGCTCTCAGTTCATGCTGAAGACGGAAGTTCAATTTCTTACGAATAGTATAGGGAAAGAGTGGTATTCTGAAGGAATGGGTAAGCACACGTGTTCACTACTAGCGACCTGGAACAATCAGTGCGTATCGCATCGGTACTAACACTGTGAGGACACATGCACCCACATCAGTCACCTAATCAAACAATCACAGTCATATTGTTGGCCAGCCGTTTCACACCACCATCTAGGTTTCACAGTCAGTCTAAACTACACGTTACCGGTCCACAACGAGGCTCCCTGCAGTTGTACAGAATAGCACACTAATCGAGAGGCTGGATTTCTACCGAGTTAGCTCGGACTATAAAATATATCACAAAGTTAGACGTCAGTGTATTATCGTTGCACACTGACATGAGCAATTTTTGAGCAGATGCGTCGAAATCATCACGTATCATTTGTAGAAGGCATCAGACTGTATGCAATCACAGAATGCATTGAGAAGATGGCGCATCGCTACCAGATTACATGACCTAATACACTGTCTACCTTGACTTTTTCTTCCGGCCCTAAAATTATCTTGGCAATGAAGTATTTGACCTCAATAGCGAACCACCCGCCCACTTTTGTAAGTACAGTGAACACCTATAAAATTTGTGCCTTCCAGCCCGGCTAGAACAATACCTTGGTTCGTTCTCAACCTCCTTTTAAACTGTGTTGACCCGATGTTTGGCTAACCACTATTTGTCCTGTTCTGTTATCATCAGATATAAATGTATTGTATTTCCGCTCGAGGGACAACAATACTGTGGTGTGAACAAAAAGGTCGACGATTGATTAATTTTGAACCAGCACTAACCGAAACATTTGTACCCAATAAATCAAATATCGCGTAAAAGTTATCGTGTGCCACAAACTCACTTTGACCACACAGATGATCGAAACTTCCGTTAGATTCAGTGCCAACTGTTGTGTTGTTGCAGTTGATTCTGTTGTTGAAATAAAATCTGGACAAAAGCCAACGAGCAGCGTTTGTCACGCATTGGACAAGTTTAGGCAAGAAACTGCAATAAGACAAAGTTTCTCATTTGTAAACAAAAGATCGTGTGTTCTCTCAGCTTTTCGGTGGAAAATGCATGTGTTTAGGTCGATTTGCTCGTGAGGTGGCCGAAATGCGAACAGTCCAAATTGATTAATTTAATTTACAACAAACAGTCCCACACTAACAGGTGATTTACTGATACGGCGGCACACTGGTGAAATTGCACCACAGTTTCAAGTTGAGCCTAACATATTAGTCTGTAAGGACCTCAGTGGCGGTGGTTTAAGCCTTGTTTCTCAGGTAATCATTTCGACCTCGGTCCTATGTGCAAATTTTACATGAACATTTGGAGTCCACTGCAGCCACACGTGAGCCGAACTACCCGAGCAACAACCCGCAAATGAGCAAATCCATCTATAAATTTCGACTTCAAAACTTGGGGGGAAAATAACGGGTAAACGTATATATATAGGGCAACCACGACAGTCTGTTGTCTTAGAAAAAGCCAGTGCTGCCTATGGAGTCTGACGCATGATCATGCTAGGTGCATTTTCTCAGTTAGAAATAAGTCACAGGGAGTGACACCAGTTTAGTATGTTATTTGTTCACAGTTTATGTCGAACGGACTGCTTTATTGCACCGAACTTATCGTGTGGGATACAGGAACTTGCTATTCCTTATATTCTGTAAAATAGACGTTAAAACTTATTGTAGCGCACGCTTTTCTGAATGTCACCTAATGTTTCATCAAGTTCCACACAAAATCTTTCTGAGTCTATGCTTCCAAAATCTCCCATAGACTAACCAACACAAAATAAGCGTAATTAAGAAGAAACGACAGGCTGGTATTGCTTCAGTGGGAATTGATTCCGATGACACTTGATCACACTTACTTCCACCATATAGATGTCAAATTCTCCTCCACCTTGCCATGTTGTTCTGATACGTTGGCCATGCCCAGCACAGTGATAGCCTATTTTTCTACGAGCCACCAATCACTTCTTTCAAAATTCTATGTCACTTTGAAAAAGTTACGTTCTTCTCTCAATTGTGCTTTAGTATTCAACGTAAGCGCTTTCCCAAAATCTAGTACTGCGTCTCTTTCTCCCTCTCAGTCTTGAAACATGCTAAACTGTCATCAACTGAAAATGTCAGGTTTCACCTTAAGCTTTGTACTTCTTAGTTCCTCCCTGGGGAGGTGAAAGGACGGGTGTCTCTACTTGTTATTTCACCATATTTAAGCTTAAGTATCTCAAATGAGGACAAGATGTCTCTGTCAATTAGCACCAAGCGTCATGAAATCGTTCGAATTCATTCCGCCCAGAATATGCATTAATCATTTGTCCACTATTCTTACATGGTTCAATATGACAATGATGTGACCGATCGATACAGCTTTGTGGTTGAGTTTAGGCAGTCTTGAAGCAGAAATACTTATCGTTCTTTATTCACCTGTACATGGTAAACAATGTAGGCTGTACAGTCTCGTGAGCCAGTTGCAGGTACTGCAAGTTTGCTCAGAAACTAACAATCCAAGAGGGAACAGTGCTTAAAAGACATCTATGCATTGATTAAGCCTGTACCTCAACGAAGTGCACATACTTATTATAAAACGCCAAATAATTAGCACGCGATTCGTTGGTACTGAATATGTTTTGAAAATAGACTCAACACCAATTAGCTCACAATATCATGTGGAATGGCTATATTAATCTTCGAAAACTCATCTAACAAATTGCTGTATGCGACAGGTATTGTGAACAATATAGCCTCAACTAAACATAGATAATCGTTTGCGAAACATAAGCAAGTTGGCTGGCACCAATACATGTATAACGTTCCTATTTTGTTATACAGCACATGCACGGTCTCGTCAAGTTCACAGTAACTCCTCCGCAATTGTCGTTGATGGATTCCGGTATCCCTCCGTTTTCTTTTTATAGACAAAAAATTAAGAAATCCAAGCCAACACATACATAGAGCATGAAACTTTAGATGTCTGAGGTCCAGCATTAACAAAATATCACTGTACTCGCCGGAGATAACGGATACATGTTACGTCAACCGTGTAGCATCAGAAACAACAAAAGAATGTAACCATTGACATACAAGTAACTCATGGTTACCTGCGGCTTAAGACAAGCTGACACCGAAAAAGTACTACAGTACTACACTCTAATGTGACCAAAATCACATTGTTCTATAAATTACCACTGACCTGAAAACAACCTACCTAACTGTCTGGTCTAACGTAGTGTCTTCACATTAACAAATGCGTCGTTTGACTGGAATGTTAAAAGTGGTTAACCAGGAGTCAAATTCAAAATCATCGACACATGATGTTTCATAGTGAATTGGATCGACGTCCATCAACCATTACAATGTCTTGGTACGTTTTGATTTGATATCACCACTTACTAGTTTACTGTAAGTAACATTATTCAGAGCAGTTATTCAGATATGTCAAGCATAACTATTCCAAAGAATAGATTAAGTGTAGCTATTGAAATGTTCATAGTCAAAATAATGTATTCTTGAAGGTGCATCGGTCCGCGCAAAACACCAACCTGCAGATATGATAAGGTTAGTCACTGGGTTAGCAGAATCTTCTGTTGTCTCCGAGTTTCATATTGATAACACTGAGTAAAAGGAGTTTTCCCATTTTCAACAATCTGACAGTATCTTACTGATGATACTTCTGTGTTCAAAATACTCAGTGCAACAGGCTCACATTATATGACACCAAAAGCGAGTCGAGTCCGCTGTCAGGATGATATTAAAACTAGAATCTTTTAGTGATCAATCCCTGGTTACAGAATATTATACAAGGACGGCTAAGCATAGCCGCAAGTCTGTTTATCCTGAAGCTGTGAACCTTTCCACTGAAAACTGGCATACACGAGCAACTTCTAATGGACTTTGAATTTGTTCACGGACACGGACAACCGTAGAATACGATAGATGAAAGTAACAGCTAACTTAAAAGATAAATATTATTCGAAATGAGGTAACAGATGATAGTTAAGCACATGTAAACCAAACCATAGATGATCAGTCGTCGGGCATTTTGCTTTGACCGAACTAGACTACAGGACAGTTTACTTACTAGGGAACAACAGGGTGAACCTCATACATGTGGATGGGTTCATTTTGCTTATAATGATTGGCCATTACACATGCAGCAAAACACAAAAATGCTCTCACGTGAGCAGTGGGCAACTTAAGGCAGAACCCAACCGACTTCAAGTCAATCAGTCTCTTTGCTTATCCCAGGTTTCGAATAGTTTTCCTTTAAAAAAACCGTGACGTCAAAAACACACTAAGTAGAAACTTATTGTCTATATTTCGCAGTAACTTCAGCCGGAAAACTTTGGTACTGCTACGAAATCGTAATGGATTACAAACAACGGAAGACCGTGGGCACCACCATGGCCCTATGTCGATGCTTAACCGGGACTATGTAGAAGAATGCGGACCTTTACTTAGAACAGGCAACTTGATGGAACTCATCAAAAACGCATACGTCTCAAAGTAGTAAAATGCAATTAACTGAATGGGAAATGCTACAAAGGTGTGCAATACATTCTTACACAGAAATAAGAATTAAAATAACGAACAGTACACACAAGTGAGGGTTAAAACTCACGAGAGTTTGCACGACTTTAGAAGCGGAATACAAAAATTTATCGTACACATATTGATAGGAAGAAAAAGCATACACAAATAATTAAAATGAACATCGTCTACCGGGATCAACTTGTTGTAGTACTCTGAATGTTTTCTGAACCTCCTCACCAGGACAGTTGCAATATGAACACAAACACTTTATGAGCGCACAGAAAGAGACAAAGGCAGACAAGAGATAATGTGCTTAAAAAATTGCAAGGTTTACACCAGTGTGTGTCTGAATGATACAGTAAAAAATTCATTCAGGTATATGATAAATAAGGAAGCTGGTTTTCGCTCGGATTTTGATCATAGCTGGGTTTATAAACTCCCCATGTACACAAACAACCCTCAATCTAAATCGATGGCCCGGGCGTCCAGTAGAAAATTAGCTTCTCGCGATTACACAATAATTTGCAGATGCAGTAGCGTGGACATTCTGTTCATACATGACTGATTTACCAAGCGTTGGAAATCAAACCTAAGTCCAAACAATTCCAATACATACTCGGCTACGTAATTACGTATAGATTCATTTCCATCGCCTTCTAGTGAGAACAAGCATTTTAATTCCGTCGATTATTTTCAATGTCATATTCGGTCAAATACAGTAATCAATGTTTAAGCCAATTTTGCATGATTTTGTCTTCAACATTTCCTTGTATGTTTTTTTCCGTGTAGCATTTCTACTCGACTCATATGCATGTACACGTTTATGGGATAGGACATATTATGTCGGTTAACATCACATGACTTGTCGTCAAAAGGTTTCATAATCACATTGTTTGGAGACTTCCCAAGGATGGCCAACACACCAACAGAAGAACAAAGGGACCAATATGCTTGCCGTAATGCGACGATAAATTGCTGCCATACAGAGGGACATATAAAAGTGAGCTTCCTAACTTCCATGGCAAAGGAGTGCCGGATATTGCAAATAGGTAAATGTTTAAGACAAATAGGAACTTGTACGTAATTTTACGATCTACAGAAAATATACATTAGTCGGCAGAATAACTTCGAAAACATTAACCTTTAGGAGTGAAGGCAAAATGAACATTATTCAAAGTACTACGCGTGGGAGAATGAGAAAGAAGCCAGTTGGTTGAATCCGCAAATTTGTGGTGGAAAAGCGAAATGGCCGTATTGGTAGGATGATGTTATGCCGTTAGTGTGAACTTAACATAGATGGGAAGGTAGGAGGTGGAAAGGGGGCAGTTGATTCACGTCAAGATTAGTTAAGGGCAAAAAACTTTTGTCTTGCTGAACACTCGAAAAAATACACACAGTAAATAGAGTTGGTTTCTTCAGCGTGGTAAACTGCTTTCGGTAAGTCAACTAACAACAAACAGGCGGGACAACTAGCATTCGCGAGAATTTCCAAGGTGAATCGTTCACCTAGGCAGATGAGTACGCTGCTGTAATCTATGCAGGTTTACTCCCTCCATATGAATAAGCCAAACTGTCTGGGTTAAATTTACTATAACTTCAAGGACGGAAGATGCCGGCCGATACGGAAGCTTTATTTTTGTTAGCAGATGCAACATTATCATCTCCTAATATTGCACATTCTTTGCATGTTCGAAGTGGATTTTTCTTCATCGGAGTTAAGACCAATGAGGTTCGTAACCACTTGTCCACAGTTCGTGTCCCACATATTTGCTACACATTAACTCCGGATTCATTTAACGTCTTTCTGAATTATCGATGTCAGTGTTAATTTCAGTGCTGAATAGGATTACTGGTTCGCCACGTTAATCCAGTCGCAAGGTACATACGTGTGCTTTTGGAATTGGGGTTCATTCAAGCAAACTGTGACGTAGTCTACTGAGACAGAATGATATTCATTGCTTTGCAATCCTTGAATTCAATTTCAACCAGAACAACAAAGGTTTGAGACAACCGGTCAACTTATCAGTTATTTTTGGTTGGATTTTTGAAGAAAAGAATCTCATCGACAGTCTTATCTGTGCCATCTTGGGCTACCGGATCACAAACCAAAACTTCTGGTCAATTCATGTAGGGATTTAGTTGATTGTTAACATAAAAACGAAGGTCTACAGAACGGATGTCACGGTTTTAGGCGTTGTACAATCGAACGCATTTAACATTATATGATGCTATAATTTGGCAATTATTCCTGACAAATAGCAGTACCTTTAAAGTAAACGAAAGATTATGTCAACTAACGTCCTAGTTCAACGTAGCTATGCTACTGGAATGTGAAATCGAATGAACGAGACAGTATTCCTTGTTCCTTTGCTGGCGCTGGATGGACTTTTGGTAGAATAAAATCATGGATGTCGTACCAGACCAGCAGAAAACTTTACTTGCTATGGCTTTAGCCAATTAAATGATTCTTTATAGACCAGTATTGCGTGTGGATTGCGTACTATTTGCGGCAGTGTGTTCGACTGTTAATTCACACTGAATGAGACAACGTATTACTGGGCTAACCGAAGGTGTACAGAGAAATCCAGTCAAACTTCGCACGTTTCCTTTAAATGGCCACTTGACAAAAGTGCACATCACACCACAGCGGAATTGTTAAAATCTAATCTCGGATAGCATCCAGGTTCACACATCGGGGACTGATTGATGGTTCCTAATTCTGTCACATTCGCTCATAAAAAATGAGTCAGTAGCATCCATCTCCTTTCCTGTTGACAGATAAATTTCTTTGTTAACTCTGTCAGCTACGTGATTGCACTAACGCGAACAGTTTATTGTTACGAAAGTTACACCCAAGAACCAAACAAACAGATCTGCTCCTGTTCAGGTGAGTATGATAGCACGCGTACTCTCACATTGTTTGTATCGTTCACATAGCACACTGCAGATCAGCTTACACAGACGAATCATTACAAAAGCAGAAAATGTTATATCACACTATAACGGTTCGTTGTGAGAACATTTAGCAGTTTTGTTTATCTCATTTCCTCAGCAGTCGCATTCTACTTCTGTTTTTATAAAGAACATATGCTGAATGCCTGTGGTAAATTCGCTAAGAACACCACCATGGTGTATTTGCCACCCAACTCTTTTCATAAAATGGTTTATTTCTATCCTGCTTGAAAACAGTGAAACGCTTAAGTGCGATAAATATTGCAGCTTTGTACTGCTACTCTCTCAGTGATCGAAAATATAGTTGTATAAGTTTTGATATATGGTTAACAAGGTACTAACTAACTATCTAACTTCCCCATAAATCCCGTGAAGAAATTCCTTTTTGGTACCCACGCGATGCATAAGAAACTTTTCCACTCACTGAACGTTCCACTAACTAACGAACGTTTTGACAAACGAGCTGTGTTAACGCCGCACGCACTTTACAGCCAGTTAGTCAACCCACATTCCCATGCTTCTCAATGTATATCTAGAAAACGTTTAACATGGGTGGAAAAAGCCCGTCGAGTATTTAGGTTTTCTCTCTATCGCTCAGAGCTGCTTCAAGTCGCTCTCAGCAGAACAGCGCATCATATGAGAGAAGTTAGGCAAACCTGTCACATCGAAATGATTAGCGACATTAAATCGAACAACCAACATACCATAGAAACGCAACCAATGGAACAAGCTAATTGCCAGAAACGCAATTCTCTAGAAGCTGAACAAGAATTCTTTTGAATGTGAAGATGAGGAGTAAAGGGGTTCATCTTGTTAGATCAAGACCATGTTGTACCCCAATTGAATTCATTGGTTCATGGTATTCTATAAAAAGTAACACTGGTGATTCCATGTATACTGCGACTGTGTATGCCACATTGAGTGGACAAAATGTTTGGACTTCTTGATGGCGCGATCCCAAGGGGAGGAATGTGATTTACACATTCGGGTTTACGATTAACCCTCAATCACGTTTCATGCCGTTGTTCGTGAGTTGGCTGACTGATCGGACAAATCAGGGTTGAAAGCGAAGTGATTCAGTCTGTATTACAATTCGAGAGCATATTCTTCTACCGTTTACTAAGACAATTATGCAGAAGCATGACAGTGTGATAGAACAGTACAATGATATGCAAGTCAAACAGCCAACGAGCCATTGTTACTATCTATGGAATGAGTACGTCTAAGTGACTGTTTATATTATAATTTCCGACTCATTTTGAAATGTCTGGAGAAAACAGGCTAAACCTTTGTCGAGTTGCCACATTTCCTATGAAACGCGCTTTGTAGAGGTAATGAATAAGCAAACAACACAAATCCACCTGCCCAGTAGCGTACGTATGAAACGTATCAAAACGGTACGTGGAAGCATTGGGGCAGAATTAATAAATTGCGTTGGATAATGTGTGACATACACAAGTTGTTTTAACTGAACTGCCAGCCGCATTGCATCCGAAAGAGATTAAGCCCCAAAAACGTGGTAAAAAGGGAACCCTTCCGCTTACCTTGAGAAATGACAAATTCGGAGTAGAATATCTAGGAAATGGTCCTCAGAAACACTTTGGCTACCCAAACCTGGAACGCAATCAGGCTACTGTGAAATATTTATGGACCAATACTGAGGATAAACAGATAATGAAATAAATCGCTTGCATGTGTTGAAGGGCCTCGTTTGTAATATCGGCTTACTAGAATAGGCTGAAAGACTTCGGATTTTACATCTCATGGATCAGAGAATAAGTGCGTGATAACGTTCTTATCGTTGATCTCGATCCACCAGTTGTACAGTGACATCTGTTCTGCAACTAATCTTACCTCTTCTGGACCAAAACGATATTCTACAATTAGGCGTTGAAAACGCAATACTGTTTAAATTGAAGATGATATTCAGCGGCACGCCACAACATTGCCGGTAATTTTTCATTCATATCCTGCTGTAACCACTTTTAGAGAATGACTGGTGTTCTAATTCAACCGAAATTTACTTCAAGCTACGGACTGAAACGAGTTTAAGTGCACGTAGACGATACTATCTTCGAACTCCGGTACTCGGAGACATCTCAAAATTTCGTCACGGAAAATATCACTTCTAGAGCACACAGAAGAAATATATCGCGTGAATTTAACACTTCGATTTACACTGATTAAGCGCCACTGTAAAATCAGCAGGTTACCTACAAACTGGATACAGTGATAACGCTTGAATAAACCAACCACAATTTTGACTTTCTGAGCACTAACAGTACAATTCACTTCAATCACAAGAAGGTTGACTGTGTTAGTGCTTTTTTGCTCACAAAACTGGCCGGTGTTATTTGCTTGACATTGCCCTACTAATCACCAACAGTTTCGAATTGCGATTTCGTAACAATATTTTGAGCGGTTTGGCAGGGTCCACCAGATGACCGGTTATTAAGATGTGTTTGGTAATCGATGAGGCCGGATTCTTCGAGCTTGCTATTGTCAACAGACCGTTTTTCCGGATCGCAGTTGATAACTCCTTAAGAATGTGCTACGTCATGCACTGGTGGAAGAACCGGCCTGTCCTACCTATATAGATATCATTGCAACTGCAAGTGAACCGGTATATTACGTGGTAGACAGACTGATCAGATGAGTGTGTATTACCGCTATGGAGAGCCAAACAGAACGCGCGATTGGGCAGCTAGGTCGATGCACTGCAGCGCCGAAATCAATTTATGACCAATGTTACCTGTCAGGTGGTCAGCAAAGAGTTATTTTTGCAGAAATATGTCTTTTCTTCGTACACAACAGCTTATCAATTTTGGTTCTTTATTCTTACTGTGGATATCCAACAACTTTTCAGAATAGCCGTTATCCATCAGTGTTTCTTTTATAAACTCGTATTACTCCAATCGATCTGCAGTGCACATCATTCTGCTTCTGTGAAATAACTTTTTAATTAGCCATCGTTTGCAATTAAGAGGCGCTAGGCTAGAGAACCGCAAATACTGTCCATTCCATGCTGGCTTTCCATAAACGGATTGTTGCAGTTTACCTTCTTGGTGCCTGATTACAAGGATTTCTAAGAACAGTAGGCAGTTATTAACCTCCACCTCATAAAATACAGAGGAGTGTGGGTGGTCGTATATTCACACGGTATAAAATGAGGTATCAGCACATTTATCAATGAAAACTAAAACGTCGTCCACGGGAAGTCCGTAAAGCAAGGCACTCGAAATCCCAAAAATGCGTATGCCGATATGGGACCCAATAAGCTACTCAAAGCCACACCATGAACCTGTTTATAAGTACCACCTTCAAATACAAACTGAAAGTTCTCTGTACAAGCAGAATAGTTAAAATATCGCGATTTATATGTTGTTTGTTTTGATTAAATGGACTAAGAGAACTCGATGTTTTATATCTTTGAGTTAGCCAATCAGTCACATGAGTGTTTGCTACTATTCAACAAATCCAGACACATTGATGCTTATGGCCACTCTGTTATAGCAGTCATCCGTCAACCGCACTTCAATGGCCAGTTACAAGCAGACAAAGAGCACAAATCCATCATTAACTCGTAGCCCGTAAAAAACGTAGGATCATCACTACGTCGCAAAGTGCCAGAGTAGTCTCATGTGAACCGCTACACCTTTATGAGTAGACAACGTTTTATTCCTCACCAGAAAACTGCATACCATTTCTTTGTTAGTTGTGTGCAGAAAGCCATGAGTTTGACAATGAGTCAACAGCTAGACCAAGTGTACTGAAAATTCGACAAACTACCGTGATATAATCATTAAACGTGCAATCAATACTGATTATCCCAAATCAGTAATTACATTTTCCACTGAGACCATCTAGAACTAAATATTTGGTGGCATACACAACCAACAATATTCTGTCACTCATCTTTTATCAATATTTCCTAACAGTTATTGTCACCCTTCATTGAAAGTGAACGTGAAGACTGATTAACTAGCACATTCTCGCCTGTAATCATGAGGTGGTAAATGTAGTATGTTGATATTCTCAATTGCATGAAGCGAGGTGTTGGATTCATATTTTATGGCATTATTTGAAGAGCTCACGTTTGAATGACTGCGCCGAAGATACGAAGATCGGTCATGCTAATTTGTCTGGTTGGTTTCTTCCCCATTCGTCGTCTGCATTGTGTCCAAATGCTATAAAAACCAGTTGAGTGACCGTTACAAGGTTTCCATGCCTATTATGCCGGCGCAGCTGTCTGTCACTTAAGTAAGCTAAGTTCCCAGGAACGAAGCAACAAAGTAATTAACTCACCCGTCACGACGAAAGACCAATTAATCGCTTTTGTCACATTTACACGAGAATGTTTTCGAATCATTCTCGTCTTCCTTTGTGACTGTGTGAACTCAGCACGTTCACGAGAAATAGACAGGTTGTTCAAGAACCAATGCTGAAATTTTTATTCAAAAGCAGTACAAAACTTACTAACTATTGTCCATCGTTTTTACATCAAAGGATAGTCATTAATTTCGTACAAGTCATAACCTCTTGGATGTTCGAAATATTCTTGATTATCACTCAGTAAATATAATGAGGGCCAAACAAATTCATCAAGAGATTAATATACTTACCGTATAAATGGCCATATAAGTCAGGCAGTATGAGTGAGTACTTGAGTCTTAAATTTCATCAAAAAATCGGCAAAGTCACGATTTTGTCAGGGAAGTTGAAGTAACAGTTACATCTAGTGTTTAAAAAAACGTGCAAATTGGCAGGTTCGGCATTTTTTGTTGGAAGTAGACAGAATAAATGCAGAAAATACACTCCATCTTGGCAGAACCAGATTCTCAGTAACTCACTATCCTTTATTTAATTTCCAAAATGTCTTGTTGACATACCATTGCAAGGCCATACAGGTATCTTTCAACATTTTTTCCTACAATAAAGTAACCGGACCTTGAATTGGTATGTGGTTAGCACTTATTAAAGACCTATTGGAGAAGACTTGACATTGATGTCAGAAGAGTGAACATACCAGGCAGGATAATAGATGGAAGTCCTATTTTTGCGCCAGGTGTAATCTCTGTAACCTGAGAGGATGTAACCATTTAGTACCTCCAAGAAATAGATGGAGTCGTGCTTCAATCTGTTGTCATCCAGGCCACAGCCTACTGCATAGGAAATTAGAGGAGGTACTTCTGGTCGGTCTCCTGCTCTAACCCGGAAAATCAGAGTTTATGACTCTCACATCTACGCCATGAGCAGCGCACAACGATTCGCTTGATAATCTTTAACCTGAACTTGTCTACAATCCAGCAACCCGGTTTATTCGACAAACACATTTTAACTTTCTTCCGACATTCACCGACCTTTATCTGTTTCTTGTCTGCAGACCACCGACTATGCAAATACTGCTCTAATTGCCAGCATGAAGATAGTCGATTTCTACTGCGTGGTTTCGGGTTTGTCGTCAAAATCTCTCCCAGTAATACTAACGGTAATAACTGTAAGTTCGGTGCTCCAGAGCTTGTTGTTTTCGTGGTGTCACTGTTCGTTTGAGAACGACAAAAAGCTGGCTTCAAGTTTTCCCTGAAGTAATCTGAGATCATCCTAAAAACTTTGAGAGCACGCTTCCGAACAGATGATTAATAAACATTTCCAGATTACAGAATGTTTCCATCCGGTGCATTTTGCAAGCTATCAACCTTAAATGGAGGTCCAAGCTAACTACGTTTGCGTTTTCACCGACTTCACGCTTTAGTGAAGTGGTTAATAGCAGGAAATATTCTAATGCACCAAATAATCGGTTAACCGGAAACGATACCTAGGAAGCCCGTTGAAGAGAGACCGAATATTTATTAGACGCAACATTCAACCGGTCTCATATATCGCTATAAAGGACAACAACATGGAAAGTTAGCTACAGGAATTGAAGACCCGTCGATGCCGGGCTATCAAACTATGAGTTTGTTGTCTGTCGATTCGCTCCACAATCAATCAAACAACCCGATGGCATGTGTCTTGCGTGCTTTCTCAATAATCTCTGTACAGTATATAACTACTTTACACATCACATCACGAGAAGACCAACGAAACATCCAGGCCGTTACAATGTCATGCCTCAAGCTGGGTCACGCATTCCGATGGATTTATTAAGTTCATTAGGGCCTGTCAAATGCGGAGCTGCATTTCGATCGTTCAAAGCGCTAGAGAAAAGTCAATTCCAAAAGCATTATATAAAATCCTTCCGTCGACGTTGCAGTATAGTGTCACGAATTCAATTAGCAGATATTAATTAATGAAACCAAGCTGGCTGTTTCATCCTAACCCGAAGAGAACAGGAAAGTTTCAAACATGGACACGCTCACATAAAGTCCAGGACTGTTGAAATGTTAAACAAAGGAATAATGCGTAAAAAATTCCAGAACATAGGGGGGTTTCTTCGAAAACATTTACACAAATAACCAACGGGTTTTCAAACTCTTCATTCTAACACTCTCTAATTAAAATACACAATGTGATGAAGATGATGGTACGGAAATATAAACGAACTGACATCACCTTTTACAGCTGTCGACTTTTACCCATTTCTTGTGATTTGGGGAAATTTTTTCTGTGCGTGAATTTGAATAAAACAATCAGACTCATATAGGAGTAACATTTCGCAAATTCTGAACACATGTATATTTTTAATTAATTGTCGAAAAGAGTAAAAATTTCACTGAAGGGAATCTGTGGCATGAAGAATAAAACAGACGGACATGAAAGTGAATATCAAGAACACGTGAATGTCTAAAACTAGAATAACCAAAAGCGTCAGCACGCATGGTTCTGAATTACACAAGGAGGATTTTGACGACTGATAGCCAAAGCCTCAGCAAACTGGTGGATACGTCTTCTATGGATCCAAAAAACATAGAAAATTTGTTAGAATCTTCGAGTCTATATCCTGTTTGAATTATGTGCCTTGCTGTCGAAGATGCTGGGTGATAAAAGTAAGGAAAATCCACGCATGGCCATAACACTATTGGACTATGTTTCCTAGCGTACATTAAATGAATTGAAACTTTGGTGACATGTCCACGTCAAGTGATGGTTAGAAAGTGTTCTTGTACTAATTCATTCATGATAAATGAGCAGTCGGCGACAACTGTGCTCAGATTTTCGGGTTATTTATCAAAGCAGATCAATGTCGAAGTACAGTTGTCCCTTGGAATGATTTATGCTGAACTTACTATGCTGTCCTTAGGCACGTCTCATGTCCTGTATACTCAGAAGTCTTGCCCTTGTTCATCCCCATTGGACTGCAAGTAGACATATAAAATATTGCGCGGACTAAGCTAAAACATGTCTCCAATCATTTTGTGCAATTGCTTTCTTATTAATTGGCTATATTCTATATATTCTTGTCAACGTCTACGGTGATTTTCACGGCAGGATATAATATAAGTCGCCCTGTGATCATAAGATTAATAATGCTTAATAGCGACAAAAAATAACTTAAACTTCTGTTTGTAAAACTTTTGCTGAAATACAATCAATTCCGCCTTACCTAATCTATTTTCTGCAGCCGTCACAACACAATTAATTACTTAGAAGGGAAATTGTCTAGCAGCTAACTCAATGAATTTTTCTATACACTGCCATGCACTTGTATGACTTGCCAAATTTGTGACTGTCACATATCTCATACGGCCACTGGCTGACCTGATGGATCAATGATTCCATCCACAGCGGTCAGTGAAGAAAGACTGGAATGAGTGACCTTTTAAGATGTGACTGAATCCAGGGAAGAAGTCAACGTGTGTCCGTAAGAGGAGTGGTAATTTTTGGAAGTTAATACTGTATCTACACTTTCTGTGTCACACAAGCCGTTTTCAGCAAAACCGGTCAGTGGAGCGTGAGAACAACTCACGTATCATTGTCTCAAAACTACTAGTGTGTACTAAATTAAGTTATCATTTGACCTAGCCAGTGAATTCGAAAAGAAGCTCTCTCAAACGGATTGATGGGTTGCTCAGAACTTACAATCAATGAAAGCGTGAAATTGAAGACACCCTCATTTAAGGCATTCCAACATTATTTGCCATATTTCGTCATACAATTTTCTGTTTTATTTTTCAGGAACTCGTTGCCCACTCTTATAGCCTGGGAGATTGAGTACACTATCCGACTGGTTGGTTGCCTAGTTGTTAGTAATAAATAACGAGGACTTCAGGAGGAGACGTACACAGTGTTTCAATGATCATCAACGTTTTTTTTATGCGAGCGTTCGCTTTTCAATATGTGCTGAATGTCGGAATGATACTTTTGGTGGAGGATGCAAGGTCCCGTAAGTAAACACAAGTTAAGTAACTGATTAAGCTCGACAGCCGAATTTCGGCAAGGACAGGTGGAAGAGTGACAGTCTGAAGAGATAACTGGTGTGTGTTTTATTCAGCTGATCGCCCACGGGGAAGATGGTGCTATACATGCATTAAGGTGTAATACAAAAATTGGCTGATGATCCCCTGTCGAATGAAAAGAGTAGTGATTTTCACCACATCTTGAGTTTTCGACTTTTGTCATTGCCTGCCAACTACGGAACCCTCTTCGAGAAATAATGAACATTATTTGTTAACATACCACGGAATACGGACCTTTAGATAATATGTGCATTAAGTCCATTCGGATCACCTTGAAAGTTAACGTACACAGATATGAACTACTATCTAATTCGGGAGCCTCGTGAAACTGTCGAATGCGGCACATTTAGATTATGATCTCGACTGTTAACACATTTGTTGAAGGCATGTTTGCAAGGTATGGTGTGGGCGAGGAAGGAGCCCCACATCAAGGACAGTCGATTCTCTAAACGAACGATTCTGATACAGAAAATATGAAAGATAGGTTAGATCAGCCATTCATGAGAACATCACTAGAAGTGATGAGTATTTTCGAAGGGCCGACAGTAAAACACACCCTCGTTTGCAGAGTGAGGGTAAGCTTCTACATAAAAATTCACATATTCACCTGAAATTAATTTGCCAGTGAAACCTTTAATCATTAGAACCCCCCAGATACGGTCATTGCACGCCCGACAGAAAGTGGTCCGTTTTCTATATCGCTCGTTATCCACTGTTCTTCAGCTCTACATACTTTGATTCGCTAACCTTCCAGAACTAAAGCAATCCTCCGACCTGTCTTTTCTCCCCAGACTTTTCGGCGCTGACTTAGATGTACACCAGCACCCTCAGACTCTAGTTTGCAGATTTCTTATAAACCCTATGAATTTGGAGAACAGTCCTAGTCACGGCATCTTCGAATTGAGTCAACAGGCAAAGTTTGCCTCTTATTCGGAACATCGGACAATCCATACAGTATGTATGAGCATTCGCATATGACAGTTCATGCGCGTCTAAACTGAGGTCACTAACGCAACAATCAACGCGGGTGCTTCGTTAAATTGCGAACAGCATTTCGGCTGTTTTTTAAGTGGAAGATTTGCATCCTGGATTAGCTCTAACAACAAAAAATTATAGCCTAGTGTTTCTATTGAAAGGAGGCTGATTTGCTTATCTGGGTGCTTCTGAGGACAGTGAGCGGTCGTGCTTGACAACCAACTTTTTATATCGGTCAACCAGGTAGAAAAACAACCATATATGACACTAAATTTGTCTGATCTTTTTATCTTCCAAAGCACACAAAATAACAAGCGGTTAATTCAGATCATGATGTATTGGTTGCTGATTGTCGTTTGTCAAAAACTAGTCTCACACCGGTGACCCACAAAGAACGTATTTAATGAATCTCGATCTTTAGGACTATTGAATTCAAGGAATGAGCTACAGACAGTCGTTCAATGATACGAAATATCCCTCGTTCAGGAGATGAAGAGAAGATCGTGTCTGCAGGAAACTCTAACTCTGTTTTCTGTGATGGGCACTTCGGCGCTCAAAAGTCTTGTATTTTTTTGCAGGAACGCCACTGTGGATTTGTGTTGCTTTTGTTAAGGGACGAACTCGAAACTACCGTGATTCTAGTTCTCCGTCAGTGTAAGTGGTATGATGTTATCAGTAACCTCGAATAACTGACTGTCTGAACAGTTTCAGGCAGCGGAGGGTTCGGCAAGCATAATGTGACTAATACATCCATTCGTTCTTGAGTAACGCAAGCGACTTATATAAAGCAGGCTGGTGGTGAACTGACTATGCCAGTGTCAACCAAGCATCATTGGTCCTCTGAACTTTTTCACATTGCAACTAAACAATGTACTGACTGATCGATCCGTTTGTTTGTCGCTTAAGTCAATGATCACGCCGCAGTTGCTGGGAGAAAACTGGTCGGACCACGTCTACTTAAGTACGCTCACCTCATATATCTAATGCACTTGAGTAAACAAAATTAAGTTTGTCTGAAAGCTTGCACTCAGAGTGAAGTTCTTATACAACCTAGTTTGCCTGCCATCGTATTACCAGGTGAAATAATTTTTCACTACCGCTCCAGTTAAAAATCAACCAAGGTTCTGGTTTCACACTTATGCTCTTCTTTTAAAAATGATGGGAAAAAGATTGCATCAGGACTGAGAGAAACAGACGAGTTACCCGTAGGTGTGTTTACTTGCATTTATTCCATCCGTTTATTCTACTCAAAATTGAGGCAAAATTCCATCTTGCATCCAGAGTCTGGTGTCAAGGTTACCCACTTCTTACGTTGCGTTGGATTAGCCTATCTTCAGGAACTCGTGTGTGCACTTTGCCTCCTTCAGGACATATAGGTCAGAAACTTCAAATGAGACAAGCTCCAGAACATAAACACCTTCATAAGAAGACATTTGCGATCTGTTTTGAAACACATCTTTCCTTTCACGCACTTGCTGTTAAGAACACAAGGGGATCTTCGTGCATGATTTTTGGCTACTATTCGCCTTCATCCTGCAAGTGAGGAGAGTGGTTACGGATAGCTGTCCAGGACGTTCAACACTTTTATTAATGTTCAACAGGGGAGGTTGATATTGCCTTTCTTTCCGATCATGTTCATCAAACATCTTTAAAAATCTAAGCTTAACGGATCCGGTGGTCGTGATGTGAAGTTCTTCTCCGCACTGAGTTGACTAATATGAACAATGCCAACACCACTATCCCGCATAATCTGTCTATTGAAGTCATGTTCAAGCTGATTATAATGAATGCCTTGAATGTTTAACATTGAACGCGTTGTAAAAAGTGCATCGCACAGAAGGCGAGTCCTCACATTCACGCACACTGAAGAAACCTGTTTGACAGAGGTTGAAGGCTGAGTATAAACTTTAGTAAACCTCTCAGAGTGCACCGTGAGTCGCCGCTTGAAAGTTAATGCCAACTGGCTCACACTCACTGTTATCGTGCGAGCCTCAGTACCCGAAGGTTTTCGTACAAAAGAGAAGTGAAGTTCACTGAATTCTCTTCAAAACCCTGGAGCGCGATAATATTCCAATGTTGTCTTATGCTCGATTGATACAAATATAGCTAGGTAAGGACAGTATGAAGGAAGGTGAATGATTAAGTATAGACCTGAAATTCCTTACCGCAGCTCCACAAATATCTGATAGTTTTAAGTAAGGTTCATTAGGAAACAAAACATTTTTGGCGCCCTCGGTAATTCGATTGCTCCTTTTTGGGTGAAAAGCCACAAAGTGCTCCCCAAAACGACTGATTTATACTTCCTAAGTTCTTCTCACAACTAAAAGTCAACTATCGTAGAATCCAACTTGATTTGTTTAGTAAGGATTACTCAGCAGATACCGTGGTACACTTTATTTTGAAGGCGTTTATATTATTTTACTAATTGGTGTACTCGTACCTTCAGAAAACCAGTCAGTCTTGTCTGAGTTCTGCTGTGAAACATTGTACGCATATATAGGAATTAATTCGCAGGGCACTAGGGTGTACTATTGCGCTCCGCTTATTGTCAACTCCAGTCGGACTAAGCAAATTTCTCTGTAATTGATTTAAACACAGCATTCAGAAACAGTATTGCACTGTTTATCGCCCAAATTGATTTCGCTGCATCTTCTCAGGTACACATTGCAGTCCCTCCTTACAATGTACGTTGTGAATCCAAGCAGTAACAACAGTAACTACATAGTTGCCAGTGTGCAGTAGGTATCACGGCGGCCTGGTAGTGAATGACAAGTTTTGTATACGTCATTCGTCAATTGCCACCGCCTCCGAAAACCGGATAAACACCCGATATTTTAGCATAATGTATCCGTGAGGCTTTTTCCAGATTCAATCCTGTCCGACACGTTAACAAGTGACCAGTGACGACTGTTCTTTTTGATACTTTGTGTTCTCGCCTGATTGAGGCATTCTGGTATCTAGTTCACTGGATTGCTATACAAACGCCGACAGATGAGAATTCTCTTTCAGTACTGCTTAAATGTCCTTGTTAATTCGCCATTCAAGTTCGGTAGCGTTTTCTGTTGAGCTTTCTGGACTCCGTTTGATTGTGTCATTCAACAATGGTTGCATTCGTGAGATGTAGTCAGCTGTATTCAGGATCACAGTGCTACTGCCTTTTCTAAGTTGTACGATTGTCAGCTTTTCATTCAGCCATAGCTCAGAAAGCCTATCACTGTTTTGGAGTTGGGATTGTGTTTTTGTTGAAGGGTGTGATTGTGTGCTGGTGCTGCAGACTGACTGGTCTGGTTTTAAACAAACTGTCAGTGTCTACTGATGCCGTATTGGGTAGTGCGAGTTGGCCAGACAGAAGTTCGAACTGGGCCCCTGACTCTTTATGATTGTTTTTCGTTAGGAGTAAACAAAACCCAAGACCACAAGAAGAGGCTTTCAGTCGTAGGTTGGTGAAATGAAGTGACAACAAGTTCCTTGCATGCCTAGCCTGATCTTTGAGGACAATCGGTTTAGCGGATTGTATCTCATTGACTTCCACTGTAAACTGAGTAGGTCATTTCTGGGTTACCTCATTTTCATTGGTAAACCGAATATCACAGAAATGGTTGGGCTTGTCAATAATTCAACGGATGAAACTATAGATTCTAGACAGCTTGATGGTTAGCTTCATGTATAAACACGCAGAATGCAGTGTGTGCCTAGCAAGATGGAGCGAAGTGCGTTTGAGGATTACTTTGCGCAAAACTGTTTCTGGCGTCTCTATCCAGTCAGGTGGCTTACTCTGGTAAACTAATTGATCAATTACTGAACCATTACTTTTGAATGCATGTAAGTAATGTAACACTTCAAGTATACAACTTGAACAGAGCAACCTCGGCCGATCACTTGTATTTTGTCAGTAAGAATTGTACTCACACGAAAATGTGAACAACCCGAATGGATGGAAAAACAGAGATTTTCTAGTACGACACTTGAAATCAGAAATCACACGTGTATCTTACGTTAACGTTAGCGCAATCCATTGAAATTAGGCACGTTGTGTCATTTTATTTTACTGGAACGAGCACATCGTTGGACACAACTCGGTTGTCGCCATTCAAGCGTACACATTATCACACACTAGAAACAATAGTAGTCACTAATTGTCATTCTGTAATTTTAGTCTGACTTAGGACATCCCATATTGTGAATGTAAGTCACGGATTGCTGTACTTTCGCTTGTCTTTGTTGGTTCCATCCTTCCACAAATGCGCCGGGGAACATATTTTTGGTTTGCTTCTAAATCGTTATAGAAACTCTACTCGGTTGACACGTAGAACACTTCGTTTGACGTAAGTACCATTGTATTTTAGTATCATATGGGTGTTAATTCTGTGGATGACCTGAATGTTGCCAAGTGTTCGAAGATACGATGAAATGCTTCACAGAAATTAGGCGTGCTTCGTCAGAAGCTGTACGAACACTGAAGGGTCATGTTCCCAAACCATCACCTAACCGAACGGATGGCCTTAGATGACGCTAAACGGAAATGTTTAGTGTGGAGATCTCTGCCAAAGAGCACACGTCATCAAGGAATATTCTCTAGGAAATCACTTTGAACATCTTTGCGATCTTCTTGGTCATCAGAAAATGCCGATAATCTCATCAACTAACAGACGTGATCCCGAGTTTCACGCTGCACAATTCCTGGATAAACCCATTGTTGATGACAGCCCCAATCAATAAAATGGCACTTCTCTGCATTTTGTCAGAAATCACATACTCCAAATTGTAAGGTGCATTCGTTTGGCCAACTGAAAACCTCTCTACTTTCATTCTATTAACGTAATTCCACTTCAGTAGTAACAGTTAAAAATCCTACGAGGCGAACAATCAGTGAAACGTTTTGTTTTGCGTTTGAATCACATGGCAGACAAAATGTCGGCAAACTTTTGCAGTTTGCGTGACAGAGCGGAAAATCTGGTAGGGATGAATGATATTCCACGTAAGGTTGTTTTCCGAAAAAAACAACCCATGAAACTCCCGACTCTGGAGCACCTTCTGTTTAACAGTGAGGCGGACACGCGACGAGTCTCACTTTGAAGAGCACATTGTGTTTTTTAGTGCGTGTGAAAAGCTGATGTTATTTTTTAAACGTTAATAAACTGAACTTCTGTGTAATTAGATTGCTTATACTTAGGGTATAAACTAAGCATATGTACGCACTGTCCCACACAACGGAAGACACTTTTTACGATAAGGGTGGATGAGGGTATCACATCAGCTTGTGATGATTCTGAGCTGGGTTCTAGATTCCACACTAATTGGGCGACTGGTGTTCTCTTCATCCGGAAATACCCGGTGTGAATTACCTGGAATAGGTTGTCTTCAAAACCCATAGGTTTGTCACATCGCTTACTCTTGGCACACCAACTAACTGATGATCTGCGTGACAAGGACAGATTCCGAGACAGGAATTGGGGACACAATAATGAATGACATTTCGGGTGTCTCTTTCTTATATTGCTTTATAAATAGTTGTGAAGTGAGTATCACAAGGTCACAGTAAGACTTTTGACATTCATTGCACAAGTTTAAAAAGCAGTAATTTTATAGAAGAAAAAACAAAACTCTTCGCTCATGTTTATCCATCTTTTTGTTGCCTGCAAAGTGACAATTGTTGGGCCGCTTATAACCGTAAACAATGCCAAAAACCTGGGAATGAGAAAGCAGTTTCAGAAAATTACTCAAACGCTATCACATCGAAATGAAAGACTCAATTACACCAGATCACGTTCTTTCAATGACCTAGAATATTGAGTTAGGGTTAGTGTTCATGGATCCACGAGTTCAAACAATCCAGTCTTAACCACACGACTGAGTAGTACGTTACAATATGAGAAGTTGGCGACTGTGAAATTTCTCAGTTCATGTAGTGATCTGCCTGTTCTAGATTGAAGAATTGGTGGATGAATTTCAGCGTCCAGTATTATGCAGTAAATGGTTGTCAGTTGACAACGTAATTCCTATTGTTGTGTCCGCAAAAGACGCTTGGACAGTGAGTTGGTTTATTGCACAAACTTCCGTACAGGTCATGTCAAAACTAAACCATAACCGCGTGCACTCATTTGCACGACAGACATGCACTCACATACATTGGTTGACAGTACGTTGTCATTCACCTTGGTAAAAGTTCTCACACAGCACGTACACACCGTTCCGATAGTCTCTTCTCGTCCGTCGTGTTCGGGGGTTGTACTTTTGTTCCTGATTGTCGCTTGTGGGTAATACACTACTTGTGAGTAGTATACTGCTCACAACGAAACTGCCTGTTATACATCACTATGAGGATTTTGCACAGTAACATTGGGACAGCTCTCAATTTGGTGAAAAAAGTTGTTGGATGATTCAATCTCTCTAATCTTGATCGATGAATTGTTTTCAGGAACAGTGATTGATCTATGAACAATTTATAGATGAAAAACTGCCTGAAGACAAGGGATCGGCCTACATATATTTTTTCCTGTTTGCTTCTCTGCTAATACAGTCACTAAGGTGCTCAGGCCAACACAATAACCGTTTTATGATCCCCCAATAGAAGCATTCAATTTTGTCATTTGAACTTCGTCGTACACACACACACACACAAAATATGATCCAGGCTACCCCAACTGACCTTATTAAAAACGTATTGATGATCGTATGAAATATCTGCTTATTTAAGCGGTTATAAATGAGAGCCCGTTTAGTTCTTGTTATTCGGATAGATTGCTTTTCATGGCATCCGCAAAAACAGTCCGGAAATAACTTCCGTATCACTAGGGCGTCCGTTTATTGGGGACTCTGTGAAATTAAACAAAAAATGACACCACGAGATTAAAAGCAATAGTAAATGCAAGGGTGGAGGGCAGCCCAACCTCATTGTTAAGCATTTGTGACCACCTGAGTGTCTCATTCGCGGCATTGTGAAGCAGAAAATCAACGAACACTTTGTTTAGATGACTGCTTTCCCATTTACTTAAAATGCACAGCCTAGTTTCCGACCAAAGCAAACGGGTTGGCGCCGCTAGGCACAAAGTGATCCGCAATTGCAAATACATTTATTTTCTGGCTGAATTGTCCAAAGTTTTGAGTAGGCCGATCAGAACTGTTGTATTACGGGTTAAAATCGATTCAGTTGACTAACTGTGATAACAGAATTGAGCTAATGGTCGAACATGCTTAGCCCAAATTAACACATGGAATATTCCATATTTTTAATGCTCAACAATGTATTATTTGTGCATTAATGATTCTACATCGTTTACGCATGTTATTAAGTCAGAGTAAAAGTGATCTTGCATTATGATAGAAAATTTCTGCTCGCTGGTTATCTACCCCATCTGTTTACACAATTGTTTGACGATAGTACTCTGGGTATTTTGCCTCGTCTTCTTGGTCTGTCGTGTTGCACAAAGCGTGACTGTTCACATACGGCTTCAGTTGCATGCGCGCAACACCATAGAAACCGCGGTTTTCAGACATTAGAACAATGAACTATTGTGATGATTATCCCAAATGTTCCCTGAAACCCTGATTTAGTTCGGTTAGTTGTACTCTGTCTAGCTGCCTTGTATTCGCCCATTTTACTAACTGAGGTCGCCTGATGAACACGTACACATACCTACTTAGATAACCCGGCAACTTCTAAGGCACAACTAAGAAAAGGCCACTTAATCTTGAAGTCACTCTTTGGGTTTACATGTATATAAAACACCTGCTTCAATCCAAAGTTTAAACACAACGTTCATTTAGTCCGAAGTACATCCTCAGTAACAACCGTCATCAATAAGATTCGAGAAAGGTTTTCTGTGGAAATCTTTCTCCTTAGACTTGATGATTCGGTCGTGCCTAATGTGAGGTCAACGGCGCAATGGTCAACACGGTTGCCTCATGATTGGAATGGCCGGAGTTCAAATCCCGGCCGTGGCAAGGATATGCACTACTGACGAGCTCTAATGAGAGCGAAACTCGAGTCTAGTGCTTCTTTTCGAAAGAGGCTGGCTGGAAAGTCTATCTGAATGCGAACGCTGCGATCAAATGTGAGTGATGGTCAACTTGAAAATAAACCAAATCCCCGACTACTCATCAGTAATCTAAAATATCGCCTTGCAGGTTTAATGAGTTCTGTGATCTCGACCTGTCTCGGAAGTCCTAATCGCGGGGTTATCGATTGGAGTTAACAGGCAGTAACTGTGTCTCCTCTCGAGACGATCGGGCAACCTGATCATTGCTCACAAGCGAGAGTGGTTGAGCGTTCAGATTTGATGATTCGGTCGTGCCTAATGTGAGGTCAATGGCGCAGTGGTTAACACGGTTGCCTCATGATTGGAATGTCCGGAGTTCAAATCCCGGCCGTGGCAAGGATATGCACTACTGACGAGCTCTAATGAGAGCGAAACTCGAGTCTAGTGCTTCTTTTCGAAAGAGGCTGGCTGGAAAGTCTATCTGAATGCGAACGCTGCGATCAAATGTGAGTGATGGTCAACTTGAAAATAAACCAAATCCCCGACTACTCATCAGTAAGTTATTTTCCGTGATGATATTTGGTTAACTCACTGTTTAGATATCTCGGAGTTTCATTTAAAAGCGATTTTCACTCTTCGGACTTCCAGGGAAAAACTCTTACTTCCACAGTAAAATCAAGCTGCTAGATTTGTTAAGTTGAAATATTCAAATTTCAGAAAAATCGTGAGATTTTCTGAATACGTATATGTAGGAGATGTCTGTAGTTAATCTCTCACAAAACCCACGGTTCACTTGGTTAGCCATAGTGTAGTGTAGTTCGTGGAATTAAACTGTTGTTTTCAGTCTACCGCATAAATTTTTAGAGAATATCTTTTGACGGTCTGCAATTCTTCGATCTATAGTGGGCTCAGCTTAGGAGCAGACAGGATTTAGTCTGATAAGACTAACGTGCTATTTCGCCCTGAAAGCCCCGAGGAACATTTCAAATCTTGAAATGTGGGGATATGATGATTTTCTTGAGTGTAAATTTAATAAATAACTGATTTCACGCTTTCTTACTTAAGGGACGCTGTAGTAAAGTAACTGGTGATTCACATTTCTGTTCAAAACATTTCACGCTGGCCAAAGGGCTGCCTTCAGTTTATCATTGAACGCTCAAGAGGGCTGTTTATGTATGCACGCATGAATAATCATATTCATAAGTGCCCAGGTAGAATAAGAAACGACCAGGTTGTTTTGCCTGTTTGATTACACAGTATAGCCTATTTCGTCCACTGGGATGCAGGTATGTTGTGGTTATCTTTAATTGCTTGCGGCTAGAAGTGTTTGAGCAGATAACTTCCATATTTATGAATTGACATTCTAGCAATTCCCTCTGCCTCAGCAAATCTCGTTGAAAATTGTTCCAGCCACCCAAAACATTCCAGTAAAATAACGTTGAAAGAAACCATCTTCTACCAATGAGCCATCCAACTAACGTAAGTCTTGGTCCAAAATATTCTCTGTTCATTATCGTACTTCCTCAAAAGTGGTCTTTTTCGAAGTATTCCGTAAGCAGTCAGTGAAGCTAGTTTTTGTCCCATAAATTGTGACTTTCCGTTACTGTAGCACTAGAACCTGTTCAGTAATATGTACTCTACGAATGCTTTCAGACACCTCCAGTACTGCTGTTACTAGCCAGAGAACTGAAAACTTCGTACCTTTTTTCAGTTCATTACTAAAATACTGGTAGTTGGTTGTATTTCACTAGTTCGTCAAAGTTCAACTGATTCTTTCACGTTCTAATTTTTTTTAACAAAATGTTTCAGTGCGTCTGATGCCAAGATTTTATTTCACCCATAATCCGTCAAGTACACGCCGCCTCTAGCCACTTATGAAGGCCAAAATCATTACGGCTTGTTGATTTCCAGGATAATTTGATCTACGAGCGCTACTCGTTGGTATCAATGTTCAGTTTAATTTACCCTTTGAGCTATGTGAGATTTTACAAATCAGACTCGAGGAAAGGTGATAACAATAGAAGTTTCCAGAATTGTGGGAAAAACAAATCTGATTAGTTTTGTACTTTCCTTGTTACATATTCCAGCTACGAAAATCTTATTGTGCTCAAGGGTTTTCACTCTGTCAGGCAAAAACCGAACGTTCAACTACAAACCTGAAACTACTCTGTCGCTAACAGTTTCTTAAGACAACAACAACAATTAAATGAACCTCCATCATTAGTGCTATATTCATTTCTGCACATTGAAACCAGGTTCAGTGGTGAAGCAGTTTTTGGTGGACACCAAGTAATATCGAGCGACTGTTAGAAACTGCAACTATTCCACTAGGGTGGGATCAGTACACCTCTTACTAAGGATGTGTATTAAAAAATCTCAATCTTCCGCGCGAATAACGTTCGAGTCTTAAGAATATTTCCGGGAACCAATGGGTACTTTACGTATGTACGTGTTATTGTGTATATGCGTGTACTCCTAAAAAATTGGAACCAGCAGGGTGAACTAAAGTTTCCGAGTTTTTCAGGCAGCCAAAAAGTATGTCCTGGGTCCAACTAATATCAGTAGTGATTTACGATAACGTCACTTGTACTTGATGCTCCCGGCATGTGATAGCGTGACACGTGCGTGTGTTCTAGGCGGGTTATTTCTGGTAGATTGCTGGTTTCAATGAAGAACAGACATATAGCTTTCCACATTCCAGCGAATTAAAAAAGTACACATTGTGTATATTCACAAATTAACTGACACACTCGTACGGCTAGAGCTGAAATAGTCTTTTGGAAAATTCAATGGAATACTCACTATTTCTTAAAAAATATGCTACCTCCAGTAACCGATGGTAGCTTGTTTCCAAAAGTAGTTTTTCACTCTTCCAAGCAGCGTGAACTTCTACATAGAAGCTGGCGAAATTTACCACGATGAGTTGACTGATTTTCCAGTGGTGGTTGTGGATATCATTAAATTCAAAGTCAAATGCTGCACCCCTAATATTTCGCCGGAAATGAATGGAACCCATTTAACCTATTTTCTATGCTTGTTGCATGAGTTGTTGCAGGAGACTCACGTGACGTATCACAGATACAGTCGCCTGGACCTAACGGCTAGTTTACCCACGGGATTCTGCTCTTTTTATTATCCATCAATTATTATGTTAACTGACAGACTAACTGTGCCTAGCTAGTCAGACTGTTCGTTAGAATGTGGTCTTTCTTATATAATTATGTTACGTGCGGTTCTTTGTGGAAGTGGGGAATACCCTTACGTTTTTTAAAGTGGGTACTTCACACTTATCGCTGCTGCGGGGTACACAATTCTGGGGAAATATTGCAATGTGATTTCTCGTTTCATATTGCCTGTGTTTCCAAGATAACCTGTCTACCTACGTTTCCATACAGGCTGAGCGAAGGTGTTCTGTGACTTAGATAAATCACAACTGTGTCTAGATTTCGAGTAGGAATTCGAGGTCCCACAATTCGTTGTTATCTTCAAGATCATCTGGGGAAAATTAACAGTCTACAATGCAGATATACTGATTATTATGAGATCGATACTTGTAGGTTGACAATGAAACATTTTATGCCAAACTGTTGACGGGGTAATGCTTTTACAGAGGTGTACAGTTACACATCTTATACCAACTGCCAAACAGATGGAAACATTTTACCAACAGTTGAGATTTAGAACTGGACTGCCATCAGATCTGAACTTATTTCCAAAAACGATCTATTTGTTACTGTAATCTGCATAGCATACATGAAAGCAAGATTCTACAGTCCATTCCAACGGGTTTTGGACTGAAACAAACGCAGAATGTTTTCGGTTCCGTTGTATACAGGTTGTCAACGGAAACATCTTCAACTGAGACAGCAGAGTAATCGTAGCAAAGCTATAGAAACAAACTTTCAGGCAGCGAGTAGGCGGAAGTTTTCCAAACGGTTTTATTGCAGTTGTTTTTTCTGTTCTTGCACATAATGCATTTCTTCTAAAGGTTATCCAAGCAAAATTCGTGTTCTATTTTTCCAACAACGTTTTTTACGCTTGCTGCAAAGATACGGCTGTCTTTTTCTGGTCAAAAAAGGGATGTCTTCAAAGGGAGGAATAACCATATAATTTTGTGGAGCATGTATATTACTCGTTAAAGTGCTCGTTGATGGGCGAAGATTTATTCATACACTTTGATTCAATAAGCATGCATTTTCAGTATCTATGGTTGGTGAACTTGAACAGCCGAGGTGTATATCAAAAGCCAAGCCTGCTAACCGTTAATGCCTAATGGCATATCTGACCACGTTATCTGGTGCAAGGAGACCCTGCAAGCCTAAGGTATTGCCGAAACATATTTTTCAGTTCATACGACTAGCGATGTTATTGAAGTTGGTAATTGGACGCAAAGCATTACCAGCCTGTTGTCTGTAGTAGATTTTCAAGGGCAAAACTGTTGATTTTCAGAAGGAGCCATCTACAGTTATCTGCGATTTTGTCACACTATCGAAGACGACAATTTTGTATTGTGTTATGGTGCGTACACTCGCGAAAAATCACTTCAGCTATTTCGCATCACGTTCAGCTTGTGATCAACCCACAGGTTGTTTCTAATTTAGTGCACTTGACCGGATAGCCTTGTTTGTTCAAACGGTCAGTCGACAGCAACCATTGTTGTACGAAGCCAAACAGGCATGTCAAATGTGACAGCACCTTACTGTACGTCCGTGTGCGAACTAGCCGCTCCGTTGTGCTTCCTCTACGCGTTACAGTCAATCAGCCCAAGACTCAGATTAAATATAGTGCGTGTGCGTTTTACTCTTCCTCGAGACTATCGACAGACAGCGCTGACTAAAGTTCTATAGTCATGGCCTAGAGAACAACGAGGCTACAGTGTACACTGAGCATAAACTGTGATTACTGTCTGTAGATTATGTGAGCTAGCTTAGTTATCACGGGACTAGTGTATTCACTTTGTTTTAAGTAGGCCTTTGCCCACAACCTGGCAAAACGTGTAATATAGTGTGAATAGTAATCTTCTTGCGTTACCTAATATGATCTCCCTCAGAAATACATTGCTAGCCATCTAATACGGCTTTAGGAAAAGTCTGATTTCAGACAGATAATTCCGCTCACTATAACAGGGGTATCAAATTGCAAAGGTTTAGAATACACCAAGTGAAATGACTCGGATTTACTTCTAGCAGACTCGGAGCAAATTTATTTTCCAGCTTGTCAATTTGAATCAGAAAGCAAGTGATTGTCAACAGGAATGTGTGTTGAACTATTCAATATCTAATTCCCGTGAACGATGCTTGAGATTATTTCCCAAATATTCACATTCCATTGCAAAAAAATGATAGCAGATACAATCATGTAATCATACCTATCGTAATCTAGCAGTTTGTACATTTTGAGTGCAGCAACAGTAATTGCAAGCAAGGGATTACTGATGCACAAAAAAGGCTATTTTATTTTCTGAGGTTCATTCTTGACACACATCCGATTACTCCACGAATGATTAGAAATCGCTAAAATAACCTCACCAGGTCCGTACATCCTTCAGCCAGGCTTGAGAACTTAAAGATAACCTGCACCAAAACTGCTGGAAAATTTGGTATCCAGTCGACAAATTTGTAACGCGTCGGGATTTGGTGTTATGAAATGTTTGTCTCACGGGTTGTGTTTCTATCTAAATGGTTTGGTTTATGATCCACTGACATCTGCATCAACCAACTGCCTCGTTATTTTCCTATCCGATTAAAGAATGATTATGATCTCATGTAGCGCAGCCGGATGCCAGCTGTCAAGTGTACGTGAACAATGCAGAATACACGTTTGACAGGATGACACTGATACAACAGTACCTCAAGCAGTGGACTCCAAAACCTAGTGGGACTTGATTTACACTGGGAAAGGTCAACGTGTCAGCTGTAAGTTAAGGAAACTGGGATCAGGTACAAGTTAAAGCAAGTCTGTCCATTTCGGCTATCGAAAGCTTCCGCATCTTCAATAAATTGGGCATGTAGTTGATGTGCCGGCAAAACTTCGTACAAAGCGCTGCCCCAAATCAATGGGTGACTGATGATTAGCGGAAGCTTTGACAGTCTGCTGAACAAATTCAATTCATCGTGCACAAAATCTAAACTGATCAAGTCTCATTTCTTAGCCATAGTAGATCTTCCAGCAAATATATGTCATTTCCTTTTTCAATCATTAATTCTGTGATTCTTAGTCAAACCTGTCTCTTGACCTAACCACTGGTTTTGTAATTTCGCTGTCACTGTGATTGCGAACATGCACTAAATTAGTTTGTTTTGTATATATTCACATTCCTTTATCACACTCTGGCATAGTTCCACGGCCCTGACTGTACTGGATTCTCTCAGGGGTTATTGTCTGTACGGGATGCAAGTCTGTGGAAGAGATTACTACCTCAGATCGGTGCCACCAATGCGTGTGGCCGAATGACAACGGAACAAGTAAGGCGATAGTTTGTAGCCACATCGGTTTGTGCGCAAACAGAATACACCGGGGTGCATGAGAGAATTTTGGCTCCATATTACTGCTCTTTTTCTCCTGAATGCTGTCCAAACTCTGTGACGCATGAGTGAAACGCAATTTCTAAGACAAATCGCAGTAGAACCGCCGAAGTGAAATATACACAACGCCCATATTAGTTGACTCAGAATCTGCTTCCTTTTTACGATTTTAATCAATTTTTATCTAGGGTTTTTCAAATGAACTTCGGCCAACTGTTGTGTCATGAGATCTTTCGGACTTTATTTTTTGGATTGGGTTCAGCAATCAGGTTATCTTCCTTTGAATGCCTCACAATCAAAACATTGCTGCAATGTTAATGGGAACTTGGGGCTGAATAAACGCAATTCACTGTAGAAGGTAGGGCCGAAACGTTCGAGATAAACTACCCTTCAACATACCAACTCAATTGCAAGTGTTATGAAACTGCTTGTTCTTCGAGATCTCCCCCGCTGATATCTTTTGTTCAAAATGTAATCAGAGCGGTACCCTGCCGTACATCCCCGAGAAGACCACCTACCAGTTTCTCTTGTATCCTTTTGGAACTCGTTGAAGTTGTACGCTAATTCATGCTTCTACATAGCTGCTTGCGTATGTCTTCATGTATACATGTTACGTTAACAGGAACTTAACCAAGAATATCTGGGGTTAGAATGAGCTGAAACTAACAACAGCAACAGCATTACCAAATGCGACACGCCTCCTCCAGCTGAGACACTGAACAACGCTGGAAACTTATGAGTGTTATATTATGATTGATCCCACCATATCATGTAAGGGATCTACCTAACAATCCAAGAGGTCGGCTGCCCCAGCGAGATTTCCCAGATAATTGACACTGGAAATCACTAATGCCACCGCTGAGCACGGTGTTTCTCAATTTGGACCCAATTTAGCCGAGGCCCAGATTTTTCACATCTGGATGAATTCTGCGTAAAATTTTCAATGCTGTTTTCTTAATATCAACTTGTCAAACGAGAACGATTCTGTGAGGTATAATTGGTAACATTTTGCTATATTTTTACACGTGTATACTGCACTCCAGTGCTCACGGAACAGCTTGATTTTATTGTATGGCAACATTCACCTATGACATTTCGTTGATTCTTTTGAACGTCGGCTGTTTTCCATCTCCAAATTGATTTCTTCGCCTCCTCCTGTTATGTATGCTCACTGTAGTGTATTTTCATCTCGTTCGTTTTAGTAACTTATGAGAAGCAGGCCAACTGGATATCCTAATTTCTCGCATTTTTCCAATTCATTCGTTTGTTTCAAATCGACAGCACGGTCTACATGGACTGTCTTTGAATTCAAGTCACTTACCCAAGGTTAAAGTCGAGTATGCCTACTGTAAGAAGGGGGAAGTCAGTGGGTATGGCCAGTGGGCTTTTGCACTACTGCTCACAGCTTCTGTCATAGCAGCTTCTTCAGATAAAATAAATGAGTGTCACATGTTGCGTAAATAAGAACAGAAATTTATGTGTGTAAACTGAATCAAAAGAATTATGATGGTGTCATTTGCATGAGATTTATTAGCCTCAGGGTTTGTTTAGTTGGACGGCAGGAAACAATGCAACGAGATTCAAACTGCCTTACTTTACACCGCGGTCATCTCATATGTGAAGGGTAATTTACTTGAATCCAAGACCAGTACTCACATCCTGGAAAACGCAGCGCAACAGAGTATAGTTTGCATATTGGTAGATTTTTTGTCGAAATCATGAAAGCAACCGTATCACATGAAGCTGAACGAAATGCGTGACTAACTAACTCAACACACTAAAATATCTTGACTGATGTGTGTCCACCAGTTTGCCAGTATTGTGGTGCCTTCACCTAACCTACCTGGTTTTCAATCTGTTGCTGAAGTAGGTATGAATACCTGCACAACTCAGTTTGAAATTCTCTGTTAATTTTCAAAGTACACACTGAGCATCATTCGAAATTGACTGCGGTTTTCGTGTCCTCACAGACAGTTCAGCCAACCCTTTTAAAAAGCAGATATCATACTTGAAATCTGCTCCGGCCGGAACTTATTGTTAGTGCATATCCTTGCAGTTGTCGGAAGGTCAACGTTAGCCGTGTTGACCACTGCGCCACTGGCCCCATGCTGGGTACGAGCAGCTTATCATAGACGAACGCTCAGCCACATTAGGCACCGTCAAATGTGAGGTCAATATCAAAGTGACCAGCGCAAAGACAAATCTCGTTCCGGCCTTGGCAAACACAGGCACGACTGAGGAGCCCTAAACAGAGCATAATACACGTATAGGGTATCTTCCAATGGAACTGGCTGATCTGTTTGTTGGGCTGTAACAGCTACGATGAATGACGGTTATGTTCAAGGTATAATGAGGTCTCCTCTTACCTGTCCGTGGCTTTCAAAGTCCGTGACAATATTAAATCACGGGATTACACGATCCGAATTATAACGAGCCTGCCCTGGAATTCAGATTAGTGTATTACACACCTGTCGTTTTGAAACGGTGGGTCTTTCCGGTGACCTGTTTTTATACTACTGAGCACAAGTCATCAACCATATTTGGAGGTGCAAGAGCAAATCAGACTATATCATGCTATTGACGCTCAGTCAGTACAAGCAATTACCCCCAACAGAGCAGCTGTCGACTGAAATGGAGCAGATTGTAGTTGTGCAACCATAGACAACTCTCACTGCTGATGCGGCAGCGTAGATTCAAGCAAATGTCTAAAGCTCAAAATTAGGAAAAATACAGGGCAACCACATTTGATCTCAGAAGAGTGAATGTGGCCGATGAATTAATCGGGAGCTCGAGCTGAAGCAATCCTGAAGAGTGTCAGTCCAAAGGTGAATGATGAGATCAAAACGGTATACACAATAATCCTGTAAATATAACTAGTTCATGAAAATAGAGGAAATTGGGTTTCTGACTGATTTCACTACAAATCACAAAAGACAGTTTAAAAGAAACAGATAGACAAATTTACAGCACCCTCATAAATTAACTTGGCGACAATGGTGCACACAGGTTTGAGATATGCAACGTGTTTCTCAAGATTTCATGATATGGGCAAATTAGTATTGCCCTCCGGGTATCTTTCAGTTATAAAAGGACGTTGTTCTTAACGAGGTGATGGCCATGAAATTCACCGAACTAGACCAATGTTCATTCCCCGTCTACTGAACAAATCTAAAATTGGATAAAGTCAGCCGCCCAATGTCACTTTGTAAGTGTTAGTGAGTAAGAATTAGTGCTGCCGATATGACACAGACATGATGGCTAGCATATGTCACTGAGAATGTAACATTTTACACATTTGGTTTTATTTATTCAAAACACCCCAGTCTGCCTGGTGAATTACGTAGTTTTAATGGTATATTCATCAAAAATCCATCTAGTTTTTGACAGTTGTTAAGTCCCACTTACTCCAATTTACGGCATGTCCGATTTCGTCTATTTTAGACTGATTTGGTGCACACCTTTTTACGTGTTTTTAGTTCTGTTACATCCAGTGGTTTTTCATCCAGCCCACTATCAATAGTTCGATGTAGGTTTTTATGGTTTTTACAAAACAACCACATATCTGACCGTATTTCGCTACAAGAAAATAGTGGAGTTCTTTTACCTGATAAGGACCTTCTAATTGCACTACGTTAAGGTAGTGCGGGCAAATGATAACTTATTCACAGTAAGTTATTCTTCTCGTTCACCTATGTCCGATAGATTGCAGTTCTTGAGCAGCGTGATAAAACTGACAACCGTTCCCAGATACACCCCCAGTAGACGCATGGTTGTATTCATGCGAAATTCATACACACGAATCAAATATGTATTCCTCTATTAAGATCACTTCTGAGGTAAAACGTTGATCACTCTCCACAACTTAGTCGCCATTGTTTCTGAACACCAACTGTAAGTGGTTAAATGTTGAGTGGTAAACCACTGAGGTGGGGTTTTGCCCTTCAAAGTTTGAGTTAGCTCGATCTGATCACACGGTAATCACATTGGAAATGATGAACAACCCTATTCAATGAACAGGCGATCAAGTCATGCTGGAACCCAGTAACGTTTTGTAACAAACCAATTTTTCTTTCCAACACAAGTAATCCGATTCGTGTCAGTAACATAATTAGTTCTGTAATCGAGACGTCTTCAACTGTTGCCACCATCTATTTATGTTTTTCTCTGGAACTCCGTGTAACTCATTTCGCGCCAATTGTTTAACCGTCCGTGTAGTGAGAGGTGTGTAATTGGACAGACACATTCAACGTTTCAATTAACTTCGTATATGTCAACGCGAAGGTGTAAACAGTCCTTTGCTAGGAACATCTGAATTCCATTGGTCTGGTATTCAGCCTTTCATCTTTAAGGTACTCAGTGCCTGTTTTATTATTAATAAGCAATTCTGCGAAATGGTTAACTTAAGGGAGATGCAAATCCTGCTACTTCTGGACTTCGGGTGAATTTAAACCAACGACACAACCAGTTTACACAAGTGAAACATGCACTCTGTTAGCTGTGCTATGAAGCCTTGCAGGAGCCAAGGAAGTTCACATTACGTCTCAGTCACCAACCCGGTCACCGGATGCCAGTCTTGAGTTGGTCGTCTGTATGCCCTGCTGTTCATCGTAATGCATTGTGGAGAACCCTCTTTAGTTTAATCTATTTTGCTCGTGTTTAGCTTCTCAAGCTAGATATGAATTCATTACAGAAGAGTTTGAATTGATGTGGTTTAAGAAGAGCTGTCATCCTGAACAGTTGCTAAAACCATGACGGATATTCGCATGGTACCGACGCAAGCTTAATCTCGGAAGAAAGACCCATTTTCTGCCCTTCTTCTGTCCAGGCAGGATGGTGGTACGTTGTTAATACAACTAAACGGCAACTCGTGTTGCCCTGCATGCCAGGGGACTTGATCCAGGCTGACATAAATACTAATCGAGAATAAGCTCGTCGACGTGTCCAGTCCGTATGCACTGGTGATGTGTTTCTTATGAGGATTACAACCATTTTTGAGACAGTGCAAACTGATCTGGAATGAAACTGCTGACTTCAGGTTTACTGAAGTCGATACGGACGTGAATGAATTAGAAACGCGATGGCAGCTTCGAGATAAAGTGTTATACTGTCGATGGCAGTGAGAATGTGCATGTTGCAAAACGGTCGCTTTAGCGTTTACGGGGAGCTCGGAAAAGTTTTCTTCCACAAACGAATTCATTGCTCAGGTGGTTTTGGCAGGTGTCATTCAAGATTTTTACAACGTGAAAACTGTTGAAGGATAGGTTTATGAAAACCTCTTTGTCAACTCTTCTTCCACCCCGTACACCAGCTGGCTCATGATCTACTTAGTTGTCCCGCTTTTTTGCTGGAATAGATACATTTTTTTCTAAACCGGCCTCAAAACAGACGATTTATTAATTACGGGGAAATCTAAACACGAAAAATTAGACATCAGCTTAATTCGAACAATCGTCAGTAGTTACTTGTCTCTTTACAGTGTTTACCTTAAGGGATATACCAGGTCATTAGAGCCCATGTGTTACACATACGGTGGGGGATTTCACATCCACCATTATACGATAAAAAACAATAAGAAGGTGGGTTAGTGACATATTCAAGGAATTGTCTAGAAGGTAATAATATAATGAAATACCTAGTTATCGTATTCGATGTAATGGGGAAAAGACAACAAAAATCTACACCTTGGTATACACTCAGACTGGGTCTAGAAAAGTAATCCCGGAATTCATTAAATTTTTCAGCAAACTATTACCTAGATAACAGTTCTGTGTAAACAGGAATTTGTGAGAAAATGTGCATAGAATTTTCACATTTCCAGAAAGATTGTGGCAAATATGCGAAGGATGCATGAGACCTGACTATGAGAGTTTGTCACAAATTAACTGAAAGCATTCAAGCGAGACACTGTAATCATAGTCGTAGATTGTGTGCACTGGTGTGCTTACCGTAATTTGTATCAGAAATAATGGCGATATTGTGGGAAACTATTAATTACTCTTGAACCCAGATTACGGAAAACAAAAACTCTTTCTTAACATATCATAATGATGTAGTTTTCCCACTTTTATTGAAGCATCGACTATGTGAGGGGACTGAGGCATACTGAGCTAAATGTCTATGATCTGCGAATGGATATGTCTGGAAAGTGAAACTTTGGATATTCCTGTTTAAGATGCTGGTAACAACCGTCCTTTACAGATGAATGCAAAATATGCCGTGATAACTTTCAAAATTTTAACTTCTAATCGGGAACTCTCAACCGTCAAAGTGAGCCTTCACCATCTAACCATTTTACTACTCACCAGAGGGTTTGTGAGAAAAATTGTCAACTCACTACTTGTGTGCACACCAGTTCAAAAATGGCTGTTTTTTTTAAAAACAAGTGTTTTACCGTTCTCCAGCATTTTAATGGGACATTAATTCAGGCTACATGTAGAGAGTACACTTATTGAAAATACATAAAACTGGGTCTTCCTATGGCTTACTATATTCACTTTCGAATTACTTGTTCCAAAAGCCGGGCAGTTGCCGGTTCTTAGTTCCGATAAGGTGCGCCGGGAACTGACTTGAGTGATTTGCTACAAGATCAATTAATCGGAAAAAGGCATCACAATGTGTTGCATAACATTAGGTAAAACAGAAGTAGCGTTTCAGCGAGTACGTTCACACATCATAAAATTGTAATTTGACCCCCCATTTTGGACTTAGGAGATGTCCTTTAATAATCTTATGGTTGGCGGATATGAAGATTTGGACGATTGATCTGGTGGTCAATTGAAAATTTGCAAGCCAGTCTGGAATCAGATACATGGTGCAACTTACCGCAGCTGGCAACGCTCATTCTCTGCTGGCCTAGAGTAGAAGAGTCAAATGCGAAACCATACTCCATAAGCTTTGCCTCTGTTCATAGTTACATACATAGAGCCGAATAGCGAATATGATGGCATTGTTTTCGTTTCGTATCACTCACAGATGGTCCATCCGTTTTGAACGTGAGTTTATCGGTGTCTTAGAAAAAGGCGAACTCATACTTCATTTAAGACACAATGGTTGTAGTCCCACTAAGCCCAGTAACAAAAGTATATTGCCACCCAAGGTTGATCTGATGCACCGAATAATCGTTGGTTAGTCGTGCCTTACGAAAGAGGAAGCTCCATCAAATAGCCCGCACTGTATTTACCAGACCTTCCTGTCATGCGTCTGTGTGCAGATTATTTGTCAGTTAGTTCGGTTCTGTTTGAACAAAACTTCAAATAACGCCTGACTTTTTACGGCACGTCACAGACCGGTGAAAAAACCGGTTTACAAAGAGGACTGTTGCACACAACCCCATATTTGCGTGATAGTCACGCCCTCGCAATACGTGACATAAATTTAGGTACTGCCTTGCTTGAAGCTTACAGCTGGTTAACAGTTAGAGAAGATAAAACGCAGTGAAGGTACCCAAGCTACTAAATGTGTGTGGACGTTCTGGTTATCATCCAGTATCAACAGTTTGTCAAAATAAAGGGTTGAAACTGAGTACTAACCGAACATCGAAATCCTACTCTCTACATATAAGTTGATGCAAACGTTATTATTATAGACCCATATGGACTACACGTTGTGTGTTCATCAAGGCAAAAATTTGTATTACTGGGAAACATGAGTTTCAGTCCATGTCAAACGTCTGTGTAGCTGCCGGTGACTTGTGAAAATGGTGTTACTAAATTAGCCCAAATATTTCTTTTGAACGCTCGTCGCATAGTTTTACAGAAACTTTGAAGTTATATGTCGGTGTCAGTATCAGATCACTCTTTTTGTCTTATAGGCCAATCGCAATATTGGTCACTTTCACAAGAAAATCTTTATTGTGCTTTTTTCACCAGCATATTGTCGTTCAGTCTCTCTAAATAAGGATTGATAGAATATTTAGGTCTCTGCATTTTTCTCGTAAAACCTTTCTGTAGTATCACATGGAGTGTTCCGATACAAATAGAATGGCAGCCGCTGGCAGCTTGATTCATTGAGAAACCGTTAACACACAGACCTTTAGCAAGGCATTAGTTATGGTAAAAATCCAGTTCTCAAATGAAAAGACAATTATGTGACAGGCTAATTTTGGTGCTGTTAATCAGCCTGAAGTCACAAAAGCAGCCTAAATTGATTGTGAAATGTCCGTGCACAAGTTGTTTCCTATAAATGCTATTTAAACTAATTTCAATTCATACCTTCGCTTTTTTAGCACGATAAGTGTCTGTTATCGACTTTTTTGTGATGAAATGGTATGGTGGCTGTATAACTTTGCGATGACGCATGCTGAATCTACGCAGTTTGCTCAGCTATCCTAATTTTTTATAACTTTCCTAAATCCCAATTGGCTTTTGCTTTCCCGACGCATTAAAACACCCGACGTTGATAATACCACTTGCTGACCTGAACCACACTTGCGAAACTACCTAGTTTGCTTCTTTGATGTTTCATGGCTTGGAAGGTTACTATTATTCGTTTGTAAAGGAATACTTATTAAAAACAAAGGCGAGGTGTCCTCAGGTTCCATTCAAGTGGCACATCTACTGACTGGCAGAACGGGGACAGTTACACTGACCACCAAGTATCGCCAGGATGGAGAGAGATTTGTCGGTAGGATAGATTGCTGCATGTGAAACCACTCAATACTCAGAATAGTGAACAAGTATCAACGATCTGCTTGCCATTTTTCCTCGTATGAGATGCTGCACTGCGTCTCCGTATTTCATTGTGCGTCAGTCTTCAAAGAGTTTCAATTGCAATTAACTGTTTGGAAAATGTCAGCCGCCTGAAGCTCAACCACGTGCAGCATGGTTATAGTTGGTTGATCAATGCCTGTTTCTAACATTCAGCTGTAGAACATACATCCAGCCTAAGAGCAGATACCCGTGACAATCGGTGCCACTGACTTCACATTAGGCACGGCTGAATCATCATATATGAACACTCATCCACATTAACCAGTGAGCACTGTCCAGTTCTCCCGGTCGCCTCGAGAGGAGAGAGTAACTGTACCGCTATCTCCAATCAATGTTCTCACGACTAGGACTTCTCTCCACGTTGAAATCACAAGAACAACTAAATTTTTTGGCGGAACTCTCATCGACGATGGCGAGAATATACACTACTGACCAGTTCTAACAGGAGCGAAACTCGAGTCTGATGCTTATTTGCGAGCAGAGATCGATTTAATTGTTTGTTCGAGTCAACTTCAACTAAGGAGTGCTGATAATTTGTTTAGTTGCGTAGTTCCTTATTTTGTGTTCAAGATTGTCAGTAAGTTGAATGCATATGTATCATATTATTTTTCGAGAGATATACCGTTTCTAACTCAAAACCTAACTGTCGGACTGTAATTCGTCACAGTGTGATCTGACATGACATGTAGAGTGTAAATGTATCATCTTTAAGAATAAAACACTGTATTGAAAATGACTACCCAGATGGAAGATAAGAAAACATATACAGTCATCTTACATCTTACATCGCCTAAACACAGAGGAAATGTTTAACAAGTAATTGCAAAAAATACGTTAGGGGCTAAGAGAATAAGTTCCACAAGATTTGGTTATTGTTCACGGCGACCCAGGGAAGCTGTCTTGCTGATGACACCTTACTCTCAATTACAGCTCGGTTGTTTTTTTGCAAGGTTTAGACATCTTGATGTTGAATGTTTGAATATAAACGTAATTGGTTTCAGTTGTTAGTTCCCTTCCCGTCCCCTTCTTTTTTCCTTCTCTCTTTCTATATAGGGTTTGCGTTTTCCTCATGGTTGTGTGGCAGTTAAGCATTCGTGTGAACCACTAATGTATTGCTGTCTATGATGATGATGATGATGACGATGACCCAGGGTACACAAGCATACTAACCGATTCATGCAGAAGGCGTTTCAAACAACTACAACAACCAAACAGCGTGTTTACTTCAATTGAGTTAACGATTTGCAAGGTGAAATATGCTTAGGCAACAAAGCGGACGAAGTGTGGAAACCGTAGTGAAAAGCGGTGAAAGTAGAAGAGAATGTCAGGTGAGTGACTGATCAAATACTCCTTATTTCCAAACCGTAGATGTTGTTTGCTAATTAGGTGATCAATGTGAGGGCATAAAGGAATCGAAGCTCTGTGAGCAGAAAAAGCGCTATCCTGGGTTCAGACGATAATTCAGCACAACTGCGGCATAAATACTCTGTGAATAGAGCAGGCAGTCCAAGTGAGAAATCAGAATGATGTCGGCTGTTTGACGATGGCGATGGAATCCAATGAATTATGGTATTCCATTCATATTCGGTATACAAGATACTAGGATCTTGGTTACAAATGTCTTCTGGTATAGCGTATTGAAATTTATTTTTACAGATAGGGCATTAATAGAACCATGATTAATTCACAGTCACTTTGGTAGTAGGCGCTCTAAAAGGGGCGTTGTGAAGAAGACGGCTGCTGTCCAAAGTTAACGAACCGACAGCACGTTTATTCTCGTGATACCCCCGGATGAACATAAGTCTTTAGTATTGTGGGACACGGTTTCATTTTCTTGTTTCCGAGAGGATGTGCATAACGTTCCCATACCAGCCCGTCTGTCGCACACTAACGCAACCTCTGCTTCTGCTTTCGGGGTCTGAGATTCTTGCCTGGTTTCCCTCAACCTGCTCGATTTGCTGTCTCACCAGAAAGGACATAGTTTTTGCGTATGTTCAGTTGTTGGATGATGTGTCCTCATAAGTGGTCCACAATGTGGTTATTATCTTGTGGAACGCGATCCGCCCAGTACCGAATCATATAATCAGTGCATACTAACGTCACCATAGTAGTGCGGTGGTGAGACAGTCCAATCTAGATGGCAATATCGATTCAGCGTTCCAAACGCGGTTCCGTATCACTCATTTTCACACAGTAATTCTGCCACTTTATGCAGAGCGCCGAAATATTGCCGTGTTTGAACATGGTCATTATAATTGTGTGCACCCTGGGTTCCCATGATTAATAGGGCTTATTTCAAAGATAAATTTGTCAATCAATCAACACACACCGGTAAAATTTATTTATTCAGAACACATTATCTCTGCTGACCGAAGGCCAATCATTCAAATTTAACTGTCTGTAATCCGACCCAAACATGGCATCCACCTGTCATTGTAGAAGTTATCCAGAATTTGGACCTGTCATTCAATACAGCACCACCGAAGGATGAATTCGTTCACTGAACCAAACACCAAGGGGGCTACTAACCCTGTATCAAACATTTAGATTAGCAGCAAATTAGCAATATTCAACGGGTTCGATATAATGCACAACTGACTATTAGGTAGAAAACATTCACACTAGTTTTCAAACAAACAGTTCTTCGGATAATCGCATCGCTGAGTCATGAGTGGTAAACAGGTAGAAAAGAATTGGGACATTCATGCATTTAGTTTTCGGTATAACAATGAGAAGGACAGATGCGTTTGGAAGCGGAATTACAGAACACTGTTTAGGCCATTTGGTAGGCAGGTAGGACCATAGTATTTAAGTTTGACATGATTAAAATAAGATAAGATTTTTGACGGACAGGTCGAGTGGATGACTTAACTTTTTCAGTAAAACTGTGTTCAACGTCCAGCAGTTTTTGGCGAACAAGAATAATGCCAACGTGCGACAGTACATATAAACAACCGTGTGTAGTTTTTAGAAGTGAACGAGTTCTCTGTAACATGCTTGCTTTTTGCCTAGATCACAAAGTTTCCTTCTTTCCTAGACATTTTTGTGGTGGTCTAACTGGACTAGTCAAGCAATTCACTCTCATGACTAATCGTAGTCCTTATGAACTTCAACTGCAGTTAATGTTTTCATCCGTTTTCTGTAAATCACACACTACGACATTTATTGTTGTCAACTTTAACAATAAGCTTAGACCGCATTCCAATCCAGTACAATGTGGGTGGGGCAATAGGTGAAATAAATTGCAGAACTGTATATGACCTAACGTATAGACAGTGATGGTACTTTGTGAATCAGAAAATTATGATGGTGCGCTAGTAAATGGTAGGCGAAATTTGATTCTTAGAATCGCAAGCAAGTGCGCATAGGCAACCAGAAACTGATGCACTCGGAACAGGCGTGAGCCAATACGACTGTAATGCCGCACGGACCGTCATCTACAGCAGATCACTCCCTGTCGATGTCCATCAGTTTTGTACACACGCACGCACATAGCGACGTAAAACAGCAACAACCAGTCCCAATGCCTTTCCAGATTTGGATAAACTGTCAAGTACACCGCCAATAACAGAGGCTTTCATCATATGGTTCAAACTCAAACCTATCAGTGGACGTGGAGCCTACACCAAGGTTTTATAAAGCGGACGTATACAAAGTGCCTTTTGGACATACAGGGGGTGTTTCCGATAGAACAGTGTTATTGACAGCAAAGATCGTTGAACCACGAAGTAAGCCAAAACTCGTCAACACAGAAAGACAGATGTGAAGTGATAACATTTTCCTTCGCTCGTCAGTCACGAACGCAAAGCATGCGGAGTATATACGATAGACAAATAAGGAAAGACTAGTGAGAACAAACTCAAACTAAACAAACCAAAAATTGTCTTATTTTGTAGTAATGAAATTGTCAAGCGAAACATACAGTCTGAGATATATCCCGATCATCCGCAAACCAAATAAATGAATCTGGAGTGATGCCAAGGTTTTCCGGAATGGTTCAGATAAGAGGCAGTCAACCTCACAGTAACTATGAACAAACCAAATAATCCTTTCACTTAGAGAAGGACTAAGTCAAGGATTGACTTTTTCCCAAGTATAAGTTTGAGCAATAACTTTTTTGACACTGAAACAACTGTTTAAAGAACTTATGTGATCATAGGAATTGAACCTAAAGAACGGAAAGGCCACTGGAAACGGTGACAAAATTCATGAGGGTAAAGGTCATTGGCGAACGCGGTGCCAGTAAACAAGCCAACAGCATCAAAGCAACTAGTGACATGGTTTGGCTTGACGTCTTCGCTGTTGAAAAAGAAACTCGCAATTCGGTGAGAAGAATATCCGCTTGTTTCCAAGGACGAAAGATGCGCGCTCACTGTCACGAGGTAGCACTGGATAGTGCAGCATCTGCCCTAATTATAGGGAGATCTTCCATGCTAAAAGATTGGTTATAAAAGAGAAGATATTTGAAAATGTTAGACTTCTGCTTACGCAAACCCTGACAAACACGTCGGTCTTTAACATTGCTCATGAATCTTAAATAGTTCTTCCCGCATCTTTTCTTGAACGAACTTGGCGTCCGAAATTCTTGCCTTGTGCGCATTTTCTTCCAGTTTAACACCACAAGTGATCACAAAACCATATTTCGACTGTTGTCGTTGTACACCAACCAGGTAGTGTCATCTAATATATGACAGGCATACTCTTAAAAACTTCAGCTTCTGCCGGAATGCAATCGGCGGCAGACAAAACACGCCCTTGTGTATAAGAAGTTATGCTAAATGAGTTGCAGAGCCTCACCGGCAGCTCTGAATTACCTGATGGATTTCACAATGAACAGTGCGTTCTAAGTGTAACTGTGTTCAAATGTGGAATAGCCTGCCTCTCGATGTGACTTCATGGTTCAGCTGGTAGGACATTTGTCGCTCAAATGTATTGTATATCTGTATGTAATTCGAGCTAAGGCAAGGCTGAAAATTTGACAGTTTTAAAGTTTTTATCAGATCTGAATATTTCACCGCATTCAGCAAACCATGCTTCATATCAACCATCGATCCAGCATGATCAAAGTTGTAGTTATATAAGCCAAAGGAGAAAGCGAAACCTTTCCCAGGAGTCTGCAAACAAAACATTTTTGTGTTCGAATATTTCGAAACAGTTTGTTCCCTCGAACAGTTTGAACAAAGCAGATAAAACATGAAAACTGGTAGATGCAAACACTTCGTATTGACCCATCAGTACCAAACTCACAATAACATGGGTGGGCTTTTTTAAAAACAATCGATTTGAGGGGTGGATAATCAATAAGCGAGTTAGGATAAGACATTAAGTCCAGGGAAGGGTCAGGTTCACGAACAGTTGTTTCTGAACACAGAGAGCTGGTTTGAGCCGATTAATTGCAACTGCTTCAGCGAACCGTAAGAATCTCGGATTGGAATGGCGCAACAGGATTTTGAATGCACAAGATGGATCGATAGCATGACCAGTGGTCAAGATGTGTCTAGCGACTGAGGAAACAGGCTGTTTATGCGTTTCAGAAACATTACCATTCTCCGGTAACACGGACTTCTGTACCCATTTAGGTAAAGGTTCCTTCATTCTGGAGATCAAGCATCTCTCGGTTTTGCCTATGTAACTTTCTCCGCAATTACATACAACTTGGTAAACACAATGTGAAGTGGCGCCGATAGGCTGATCTCCTTTGATTGAAGGCAATGGTAGTTTCTGAGTCCGACCAATTACACAGAAATTTTATCAAACCGTGGGTCGTTCGTAATTTGACATAATCTATATTAGTATGGCATTTCATCAAGAATCTTCCAGAAGGCTGGATTCATGTTTGAGAGTTATTTAATATGCGTGTTACCGTAGAATGGTAATGTTTCTGAAATTCATAAACAGCCTGTTTCCTCATTAGCCAGACACGTCTGGACCACCGGTCATGCTATCGATTCATATTGTGCATTCAAAATCCTGTTGTGCCGTTCCAATCCGAGATTCTTACGGTTCGTTGAAGCAGTTGCAATTAATCGGATCAAACCAGCTCTCTGTGTTCAGAAACAACTGTTCGTGAACCTGACCCTTCCCTGGACTTAATGTCTTATCCTAACTCGCTTATTGATTATCCACCCCTCAAATCGATTGTTTTTAAAAAAAGCCCACCCATGTTATTGTGAGTTTGGTACTGATGGGTCAATACGAAGTGTTTGCATCTACCAGTTTTCGAATATTTCGACAAAATGGACGTGCATTCGTTCATGAATGACCACAAAAAAACAAAAGACACCCAAAACCGAAACGGGAAAACAATCATTTACAAAAGGTACATCAGTGCACATTCTTCTTGTCCTCATGGGCCTGTCCTCTTCTTAACATGACAACACAGTAGTAACACAAGTTTCATGTTATCATCATTAGGCAAAATATCTGAAAGAGTATCACTTACATTCCAACTGCTTGAGTTTGATCCTCAATCTTGTTTGAAACATCAACTAATGTGAGACTAGGAAGAGGACGGTAAAAGAACTATTCATTCAGAAACTCAACATAAGAAGTATACGCTGGAACACTATCTCGAACAAAAACACCAAATGCACTCAACGATTACCTGGTGTCGTCAAGCTTGTGGGCAGCCACTTCCCGTCCAAGAAAGCGCTATTTATTGTTGCTGTACCCTCGAAAGCTCTCCGTTGTATTTCCTCGCGATAATTTCAAAAGCCAAATACGTGTCTCCTCCTGGCAACCCAGGAGTAGTGTGATATGAGCTTACGTTTACAAAACACTGGACAGTTTCAATGCAAACCCTGACTGGTTAGACGTTCAGCAACTCAAACGAGAGCCAACCGACCAGCGTGGTTCTAGTGTACTGGTTATTTTAGACCAACAAAACGAAAATACTTCAGCCTCGCCGCCCAGCATCTACTAGTACCCAGGATGAGTGAGCGGAACACATATGCTCAGAATGTGTTCAGATATGCGATTCGAACGCATGCTCATTTGCATCGACACAGGGATGATGCATGTCATGCCTCAGCTTCAACTGTGGCCGCAGCTTTACGATGAGAACTGGTCTCAGTCGGTACAGGATGCGTGCGCTCCCCGTCGAACTCATCCGTGAGAGGCCCAAGTGCATGGAAGCCACCGGATTAAGTTGGTCTCGGCCAGAATCGGGTTCATATGTCAGGCCTGCTGATCAGCTGGCTCCGTCGTGCTCCATTCGGTAGGAACTTCCTCAGCAGAGCATAACATTTCTCTGGCCGTAATGTGAAGAGGATGCGGGCGTATCTATCTGCTATGAACTGGTAAAACAACACTGCCTCAACTGTCAATCCAATAACCGCTTCACAGAGGAACATGGCGTCATGTATTGAGTCCCGAGCTGCTGAACACTCCGAGTGGTGCCCTGCTTGGCATAAATCGTATCAACTCGATTGCAGTCCAATAGCGAAGATTTCCTACACCAGGGTGAATTACTTGCAATTGCCGCTGCGTTCATGCAGGAATTTCCACAGCGGTACTGGCAATTAGAATGTTGGGCGTGCACAATTCAAAAGATTTCCCATAAACCCGGTCATTTATCACCGGACGACGTGCGCGTGTCGCCGCAGGAGTCTACACGACCAAGGAGGAGACGGTAATATAACAGTGCTGCGATTCTGACCATGATCCATAAGCGAATTAAGGATGTCACATCCGCGGTTTTTCGGAAAACTGGAGAACTGCCTACAAGGGGAAACGCGGCTGGTGGCCACTTATATTTCTCATCACAAGATTCAATGTTAGACCTCATCAGCATACTCATGAGNCTCATGAGCAACCAGTACGCACAATTCTGCTTTCGAAACTGTCCTCTGTCGGTTCTATCACAAGGAATGGGATTCCCCCAACTCTGAAAAGTGCATGGAACACACCGCTGCTGGTTTATACAAACTGGTGCTCAAACATTTGAGGCGTATCAAATGTGTGTCCTTGGCCGGGTATTGCAAAATATTCCTGCTAATCAGTGGTTGTCCAATTCGTCTATGCCGCTTCTGCATCATGCACCACTTCTTCCAGTCTGTCTGCCGCATTGATTGACCTGTCCAAGGCGTTTGCTTCCATTTCACAGAACTCGACGATCATTTCGGCCCAAGATTTCGCCGCTCTATCACCTCTAACTCACCACACTGCTGATTACCATCAGAACACCATCGCCATACTAGAAGGCTCCATCTTCCGCTCCCAGCTTAGGGTCCGCTAGAGTGACCCAATGTCGCCACTGCCATTCATCATGACAGTGGATGAGCTATTACCTCCATCCCATCCGCAGAATAGCTACGGTTTCAATACACAGTGGTCAACGATCTCGCCCACGCGGACGATCTGGTCCTCCTGGCCGAGAATCCGATGCGTCTCTCCAAGTGGATTTCTGCCGCCGCTGACGATCTGGAGCTACGCGGACTGACACTCAGGGAGAGAAAAACGAAACACGTTGTCATCCTCGACAGCCATAAGTGTAAAGGGATTGGATTGGACGAAAGCATCAATACGAAGTCAACCATTGATTCGCAGAAGTCTACGGCCGATCGGTGTTGAAAACGCTAACAGACTTGTGTGTCAGCGCGAGGACCAATCAGTGCGGCACGCTGCTCCAGCATCGGATTTTGTTATAACGAACACTGGAGTGAAACAGGTTGTTTAAGTGCGTCACGCGTTGGAACAAACGAGCTTCAAGCGGAGTCGAGCCGACCAATGAGAAAGCGAAAGCGTCAACACCAATTGTAATTCTTCATTTTACCGATGCGTCTAGTCTATAAAATAATCAATAAAAACCCAATAAACCGAGATTTGCTTTGTGCCACGAAGGCTGACTTTTGCTTTCGTTCCGGAAGGTAGCGATCCTCAACAATAAGTTAAACATAACAGCTATCACTGACACGTCTACTCCATTAGGCCCCGACGTAACTCGCTCAAAAGCCAACAACGACATGACCACCTTTCTCGGTATTCTATTTACCTGGGAACGTGGAGCATTCACCAACCACCGATTGCAGCCTAAAGATGCTCGGTATGACAACCAAAGCGTCCATGGAAACGCAACAGCGCTTCTTCCTTCCGAAACAGCATTTGGTCCTCAAAATGAATTACTCATCAGCATTGTGCCGAGTATACCAAAACACGTCCAAAGCCATGGACAATGCAGTCCTTCTCTTTTTCGGGAGGTGGCTCCGTCTCCCAAATGACATACCAGTCGGCTACATCCTTATCCTCATTTGCCTGGGTAGTCTGAGCATTCCGGGTTTGTCCACCGCTGTTTCCTTCTCTTACAAATCACAATGTCCAGCTCTGAGGAGCGTGATCAAAAATAACTCGTTTAGCCCTATCATGAAGAGTATGAATTTTCCTGTGCGTGTTCAGGGAGTGGCAATGAGGAACGACGCAGAATGGATGGATGAACCCTATCATATGCTAGACAGCCGTGGCCTTCACGCGGTGTCTTGCTATTCACTCTTCAATAATTATTTGTTGAATCCAGACCGTATTTCCCACAGACTCCTAATCCACACTGCTACACTTCGATGCGGTCCTCTGCAGACCAAGACCCGGAATGTTCGAGGTTGCCAGAGAGGCCACTCAGTTGTCTTTCGTGGAAGCTGCGGTCATTCAAGAGACTTTCAGATGTGCCGGGTCACCAACAATGTGGGATGACCTCAGGAAAACTCCGTGACCAAGAACATGATGAGATGGCTGCGCAACCTAGGATACGCAATTTTGGTGTCCCTACCAGTACCAAAGCGACCTCATTCATCAAGCCCGAAGTTATCGCGGTTCGTGACGGCACATCTGTGGTGCTGAGCGTCGGTATAGTAGACGACCATCGGAGTCAGTGTGCCTGACCGGACAAGTTTGTGAATTCCGAGACCGACTTTCACAACGTCGTCAGTCCGTCGGCCTCAATTAGGTGGGCTATGAAGCGAACTCAATATGTCATTCACTTATGAATTTTACATTTCTTGGTATCACGTATGTCTCTGCACAAAATGTAAATCTTCAACTGTGATTGCTTTCATAAGCAGTCACTGATTACTTCCCACTAACCATTCTAGGTTCCTAAGAATATAACGATACATATAGGCGGGGAACCCTGGGTTGACTTCTCTCTCTATTGACAGCCGTCTCTCTACGGATGGCATTTATGTTTTCCGAGGTGTAGTTTTTGACTGTGATTGCGTCGGCTTGATGACATATCTTAAAAATGACTTCTGTTTGACGACTGGAATTACTCATGCTTTCTAACCTCGAATAACGACTTGCCAACTATTAATTATTGTTTACCATGTAACGCCCCATCTTGGGCGAACAGTTCGCAGTTAAATTCTCTTACATATTTATTGCTTAAACTTTAGTGTTACCCACTGCCTGGCTATGTGCATTCCCTTTCCATACAGACAATAGGTTTTAATAACAACGAAAGCTTTCCCACATATTTCATACGCATACAACTACGGAAAACATTTAAACGCGTATATCCGTCGAAATTTGTCACGCTATATGTTTCTTGTGTCACCTAGTTCAGGCTGATTTAGATGAAGGAATTGTAAGCTATAGGATAAGACATTACGGACAATGTTTTCCAGAAATTATCTTACTAGTAACAATTCAACACCAAATATTTGTGGTAGCAAGTGTTACCAAAAATCGTTCCGCCAATATCGGTCTGACTAGCCTATACGAAAGACTGATCATACACGCAGTATGATTAGTGGTTTAACAAATTTAATTGGCCAAACCAGATGATTGTGATGCCTCTAGCCTTATGCATCAGTTGTTTGCTAGTTACTTGCTTTGAAAATCAAACACATGTCATCCTTCTTCCTGACTTTGCACTTTCCAGGACGCTTCGTCAGTGGCCGGAGTGGCAGTAAATTCCCGTGTAACTGACAAATCGTTTAGTCTTTGTGTTGTCCAGTTTTTGTGAAGAAAGTCTGAAGTAACCAAATTAAAAGCGGATGATTTCTATCTTCCAGATAAGTGTTAATCCAGAGTTTATTTGGGAAAATGCAGGGCGATAACGTCTGAATATGTGAGGATCGTTGTCTTGATTATCACTTAAAATGGCGAGTTGTACATTGCCAAAATCAGATCGTGCCCGTGTCTCATTAGCAGAAGCAGTGGCATGTGTTGATTGTGATAGACTTCCCTCTTCCGAACATCATTCCGCCAGCATTTGCCAGCTCCGACCTCTGCACCTTAAGTGCAACATCACAACAACCACATGACACGTTGTGACCACTCGGAATTCCAACGAAGCAGCCTAAATATTGTAAGTCCATTTCTGTACGATGATGTTGAATAACCGTTTCACAACGCAAGGAAGCTTTGCAGATCATGTATCGCTGATGCAGCGCAGCATCCTGGAGGCATATTAACAACCTGGATTTGTTATATGGTTTTGCCTCTATGCCCAATCTCCTGCAGCGTTCACTTACCACTAGGCCTACCTAAACAACTTCACTCTACAGCCTTCAAACAGACTTCCTACCACTATTGAAAAAGACTTCTTAGATTAGCAATACAGAATATGTTGTTAAGAAATGAGTTTGGCACACAATTTTTCTCAGAGCTTATGCCCGATATTAATGTTATCCTGTGGTGGGTGGCTACTGAGAGGATAATTTTTCAAAACTTCGTTGTTCTACAAATAGAGTTGCGTGATAGAATCCTTCTTCAAATTTTGCTTAAAAGTGATCAGCCACAAGATACATTTTCCCGTAAGATGTCCATCATAGAGCAACGTTATTACATTCAGGCTAATAATGGTTAATCCTTTTTTGTAAACTAGTCGTTCATTCATTTTTTTATCTACACAGTAATACAACCCTGTCCCATGCAATCTAAAGAAAAATTGAGATAAAACGATGATTGGCAGAAATCTGTCCACACATAGTTTTGGTTGGTTGTGTAAACAAAGGGATAAATTTACGAGAGTGAAAGTTTTTTCTTACAATACTCTCGTGAAATAACTGCAACCAATGTTTGCTTGCATCTCATTTCGATCCCTGATTACTCGGCGACATCAGTCAGATGTGTATGATTGAAGTGGACAAACAAGACGAACGGTGGAGGGGAATGACGGGTATGTTATAAAGTTGGTTAAAGCAACTGGCTTGCGCACACCCATTTGTCCACATAACGATGAACCAATTTTAACATTAAATGTAAACCTCAGAATGTATACATTAGCCTAGACAATAATCTTCAATAACGGTTGGTGATAAATTAACCGATTTGTGGTCAATAAGCAATCGATGGTTAAAGTGGTCGAAATTTTTGTATATATATGGAAGCTTCTTTTCGTTGAACGTGGATTTCCAACACACTAGTTTTAATAAAGTATTATATGGTGTTACGAAGTAACTGATAAATATGGAATAAAATGACTCATGTGGGCTGTTTTTCTTGCTGAAGAACTGCGAGAGTCTCGTAGTTCGGACACAAGCTTCTACTTCAGATGCATTGTCTGTCCGCATGTTTGAACCGTTACTCAGAGAGTAACCCTCTAACATCTGCCTTCGCATCTCCAGTTAGTGATCTCAGGGCCTGAAATTTTCCGTCTTCAAAGTGCATCAAAAAATCAGCATCCCATAAAAGTTCGGTATGAAGTTTATTGATCTCGAAACTATTGAATGGGGCCCGAGTGACTTAACAAATTCTACAATGCATTCACTTAAGTGACATTTGCACTTGGGACCACCGTGAACTTAACGACGTATTGTGAAGAGCAGTGTTGATAACCATTTAGGTCAGCGTAATTATTTCACATGTTTAGCGCTTGTTCTTTAAATGCGTCAGTGACTTGGAAGATAAACTGGCGGTGTGGAACAGCCCATATGTGTTGATTTTCATTCACGATGATTTGCCAAATTTGTCTTTCTTAGAACACAAAAGAAAATATTCCTGTCGGGGATTTTCAAGGAATCATCGCAAACCAATTGTCAGTAAATTCCACAAACTTTAGGTTCGCGAAGCACATGTTAGATGTCCTGGTGGAACTTTAATTTCGTCCTATTACGATTAAATTGAATACGTTGCACGTTTATGCTATAGAAAATTATGTCAAAATCAAGAAGCGAATGTGACCTCCTACAAAATGTAGCCCCTGGTCACTGCCCTCTCAAAAGTTTGAAAAAAAACAGACCAACAATTCTCAGATTTAGTGGTGGGGACGTTGGCAATAACTCTTATTCATAACGTCCGGGTGATGTCCTCAGTGAACGTTTTCCCTTACTGTCTTACACTACTTTGTCAATCAAGTGAAGTTATTTTGAAATTCTTGGGAGGTGTCAAAATATCATCGTTAGCAACTACAGTGGACATGTTGCCCATCAGACCTCAAGTTTTGGAATGTATGTAAAACAATATTAGTGAAAGCGTTCTGGTTTACAAGGCCTATTCTTATTCACATATTGTTTGCATATGTGCGTTTTGTTCTTCAGGACGATAGTCAGTTATTATTGCTGAAGCCTCTCAGTAGCAACCGCAATCACCATTTCAATGGCTTCGAGTCATAACATGAACGTACAGTCCACTCACTCGAATTTTGTAAGGATACGTTTGATGCCTTGTCCTATAGTACAATTGATAGACTGATCAGTCAACCCGCAATATGGGTGCGTTCTAAAATATGATCAAGTTGAGTCCCATGATCAAATATTTTTACAAAACACAGATCATTGGTAGAACGCACCATACCTTTCAACAGTCTTGTAGCAACCAGACACCAGGCAGTTTGCTAGGATAACGAAAAGTGTCACGTGACGCAAATGGATTTCCATACGGGCTAATAGTTTCAAAAGAGTAGTCTTTTCAGCGCTTGTCTACTAATTAGTGTCACTTGACGTTCTCTGTGATAAACTCGACATACCGAGATATGCCAACATTTGGTATTAAAACTTTGACATCAACAGAGAATTGTCTGGGTTACACACAGTGACACTCGATAGAGGATGCATCTGAAAATTTCCGGATTCTCAGACCGACCGGTTTATAAGTTATGATACAGGACGGAATGTCAGTATATTAGGCCGAAATCCAAGTCATGATTTGACAACCGTTAATTTCGGTAGTATGTGAGCTTCCGTTTACGGTTTGTCCCGATTTGAAGATATTTGTCTAAACCGCGAGGTATTAACAAAACTCTGCACAGGATTGGTGGGGTGCAGTGAGAGATCGTAGAAGCACGGCCAATGGGAGCATAACTGATGCAAAGTTTACGGACTGGTAAAGACATGTCTGCACAAGGTGGAGTCTACTGTGGGCGGTTTAAAATTCGTAGACCATTCTAGCTTCGCATGATTCACAAAAATAACGTTGCAAACTGGAGAATGTAGGGGACAAATGTGCATACGATTAGCCTACCAAGATTACGACAAACACATCCGTACTAAACAAGAAGTAAATGACTGACTGCAGTACTGTGAAGACCGAAGTACCTTCGCTTCACGGCAATGTTCGTAATGGCCAAACCTCCTATCCGTGCTTGAAATCAGCGGTTGACAACGTGATTACCTTGTACTCTGGCAGACTGTTGCAATGATTATATATACTCAGATTCTGGAGCGATGTCTACAGTTAATGATGGCCCCTTTGATTTTGTGAAATTATCGACTTAACTATAAGATTGTAGTTTAGGTTGGGTAAAACAATCACTCAAGGTATTGAAATGAACGAAAGGCAGTATAATTTCAATTTGAACCTAATGTGCATAATGTAAGGTCAATTGCGCAATGGTCAACACGGTTGCCTCATGATTGGAATGGCCGGAGTTCGAATCCCGGCCGTGGCAAGGATATGCACTACTGATGAGCTCTAATGAGAACGAAACTCGAGTCTAGTGCTTGTTTTCAAAATAGGCTGGCTGGAAAGTCTATCTGGATGCGAACGCTGCGATCAAATGTGAGTGATGTTTAACTTGAAAATAAACGAAATCTTCGACTACTCTTCAGTAATTTAAACCTCATCTGATAGAACGCACTGTAAACAAACGGTATAGACAAAAAGGATTAACAACCGTTAACAGAAGTGTCTTTGAAATCTGTCGCTGTCTCCTGTTCATTATGCAGATAGCGGCCCAGGTGTGAAAAAATGTGAGATGTTTGCTGCAAGAGGCCGCCTGGTTTTCATAGTCGAAAGATTTTTCTGACAAAACATTCAGTTAGATTGGGGTGTAATATTCGTTCACTTGCATATACAGTTGCAGCTGTGGATCTAAGTCATGTATTATCCTTTCAGGTTAACCGAGTATTCATGCAATTAGCTTTGTTGCTGTGGGTTTGGCTTGCTAACTGAAAGGGTTCAGAAGGATAAAACGTTCGTAACATTACGCTGAAAACAAACGCAACATTAGAATGTGTTTGAAGAATTTAAAGATACTGTCAACCAACAACTTTGGGCTCTGGTTGGGTAAGTCTTCCTATTCGATCTGAGCTCAATTCCATGACACCAGATATTGTAAGCAGAAGCATATTCACAGAATGTGAACTCGGATCTGGAATACGTGCACGCGTTACAGTGTCAGGCGATCACTAGAATGACCACTAATTGAGAGTAAAGGTTAGCTACCGATCGGTCACTTATGATCACCTAGATCCAAAAAGCTATTAATATGTCCCCACATAGATTATTTGTTTCCAGAAGCCATGATTATCACTCGGCACGTTTGGCAAACTGCTGCATACTGATTACCTAATGTACCTCACTGAAAGTCACTATCACGACTAGCCGTATTCAGCAGGCACAGCGACAACTGTAAAAATTCACTGTACATACTGCGCGGATATTCATCCAGTGGATGTAGTGGTCATGCAAATTATTTGATATGAACAAAGTGTAATGTGAATGAGAACCTTATGTGATGAACTGAAAACCGAACATTCGTTTACATCACTTGTTGCTTTGTGTTCGTAGTTAAAATTTTTTAGGACGAACTGAACTTTTGTTTATTAAAGCACTTGAATCAGGGTTGAAAGGTGTGTGTCCTAGTTAGAAATACGCAAGATTGATTGGAACTGTACTCAGCTCAAAATCCGTAACTAGTTTTCACGCATTGGTAATAACTCGGCACGTTAACCAACGAAGTCATAATGTAATCAGTAATCGTACAACGTAATTACTCATGCAGTGAAACATCAATAACACGCAATGTTCGGTTGTGAATTACAGCCACTACAGATTGTCATGAACATTTAGCGAACACCTTATAACAGCCATGAGACATAATGGGGACAGAAGATGTTAAACTTTATTCACAAGCGTTTAATTGACTAGAGATGGTATAGTTACCAAGTTGAACTGACAGCGGACAACGCGCACTAAGGACATTTCATTTAAATGCAGGCAAATGTAAGCTGGCGACGAAAAGGTTGATGTGTCACTACATAATCCACGTCCATCAGAAAGCTAGGACAATTAAACATTCGAAGCAACATGAAATGTACCAACTTCCTCCCCACTCAGTGCCTTCGGTTGCATGCTCAGGCCAAGAGATAACGTTAGAAATTAATATTCCGAGCTATTTAATAGAGTAAGGATTCGAGCTAATGACTAACTGAACAAACAATGATCAGAAAAACTCTAGATTCCAAGCAACCAGCGTCCAAGTGACCAACAGCCGTTATCAAATACCACCGTAGTAAGAATTCCGAAACCTCCAGAAATTGTGCAGCTGTCTCTTCGGATCCGTCAGAGAGCGACTGATATCGGCGGCAGAAGCTACGTTCAAAAGACTCCACGGTCTACATTTGTGTGGTTAAGATCAGCCCCTTCAAATCTTGTACTTTTTCTAAGTACTAGGCATCGGAACAGTTGAAGTCAAACCATTCAGAAACCCAAGGGCACGTGATGGTTAACGACTAACACGGTCTTTTCCAATTTCCACAGGTAGTCGCCAATTTATCGAGTGACTTTTAAACTGACGTGAATTGCCGAAAGCAGCTACCAAGACAGCTTATTCGTTAGCCAATGGGTTATCACGTTTGCCTTATTTAGAATGCAGTGATTCCGATATTTTATCATGCAGAAGTTGCAGTGTCACAGTAGGTTCTGGCAACTAGAACAACGTCAGTGTAACTAATGTATCAACATCACATATCCCTATTAGATTTATCAAGTGATGTGCGGCTTGAGTGATCATATATAACCGAATCTGACTGTGCTCACTACTTAGCAACTGGAAAGAACAATTTCTGTTAACTCATCTCTGACAGTCTGAGATAATTCATTCCGTGAAACATAGTTGATCAGTTCACTGGGGCTGGTTCAGACGGTGGAGTTAATCAGACTATTTTCTCAGTTAGATAAAACGTCAGACAAATCGACCAAAACGACTGAACCTTATACAGCACTATAAGAAATTTTAAATAAAATATTTTAATTTCGAACCTGAGGCGATCAGATAAGTGAAATCTACAGCGGAAAAAGTGTTTAAAATGAGACAAAAAGAAACGCTTCGGCAAGATGGCAACCATTCACCGGGAGGTGAGCTCATTGAGGCAATTACACCTAGGTGAGGTCAAGAACATGTCGAACAAAAGAGCTAAGAAATTTAATTGGTGGACAATAAAGATCATGAGTGAAAGAACAACAGATACTCACCTTGCATACGTTGTCACCATACAGAATTCAATATAATTGTTTGCTGCACGCGAAGAGAGATGAAATGAAAGCAAATAATGTAAAGAATGTCTACGAACAAATCAATAAACTCTGTTGAATTCATAATTCAACATCACACGCAACACAGAACGACAAACGTACGGTATAAACGTCAACAAATACAACACTTTTGATAAGAGAATTGGCTAACGATTCTGAGGCAACAGAAGGAGGGGTGATCGATTGGTATTTATTCAGGTGCCTTTAGAATAGCGATGTCACTCACGTGTCCGCAACGTTGCGTATCTTTATCATGTTTGTGCACCCGTGACAAAATGTTCAACAACAGTATATTCAGGCATTCGTTCGACGAATTGGGTGAAACACCATATGGACTGGATGCTTCTGATAATTTCGAATGTCATTAATCACTTGACGCAATAGCTTGGTCTATGATGGGATATATCCGGTTTACGAAATCGACGAACGGTTGAACAGGGTGTTGAACAGGGAGAGAACCTTGGATTCATTGGTCACACCACTCAGCCTAACCCCCTTGATAATACTGGCGACCAGCGGATGTTCTCGGTGTTCCCGAGGTACTTCTATTTCAGCGGCCGTGTTCAAATTCGGTGGCAGATCGCGTGTGACTCGGACTCAGGTTCGGTAGTTCATGCTTCATTACCCGTCAGGTTACGGTTTATGGCACACATTGATTTGGATTCTAAGTTGCAACTACGGTGAACATTTCTCGATCACTAATGGGACTAAAGAGTAAACAGCTTGGTCGTTGCTATGCGACAGTAAATTATCTGGACTCTTACAGACCGTCATAGAAATTCACCCTTTACACATATACGAAATTCACTGTTGCAGCAAAATATGTCACACAGTATCTTCACGAGTTTCTCATCGACCTTTTGTGAAATCGACGGGAGTTTGACATTTCACTACGTACGTCCATATGAACAAATGTTGATGCTGCCGATTTCGACGGCAATTCGAGTTGGTTATATCTAAGTCCGAAACAGTTTCATGTTTTACAAAACGGTCAGAGAGTTAGTGAGCGTGTCGGCACGAAATTGATTCCTTTTTCAACAGACCTTTCGAAAAAAGCAACAGTTGTTGGTCAGCTTAGAGCTGCCGTACCACTTTGTTAAACTGTAACCACTAACCAGAGGGGAACAACCAGCAACCGGTAGTCTTGAAATTGCATGGAATTCTTCACAGTCCACGAACCTACTTGGAACAACAAATTCGTTTCCCTCGTTTGTTCACTCTACCACCTCACCTCCATCTCACAGGACTGAATAAAACGTGGAGCAGACATCTGCCTGGCTGATCACTACACTTTATTCACTCGCCATTGTCGTGCCAAAGATAAAATCGCACTTAACACTTCACTCCTGACTTAATCTGTTGGCAAATTAGAACAGATAAACAGGCGTCATTTAAACAACTGTCAATTAGCCACGAACGAGGAGAATGCTCAATCTAATTTTATTATGGCCACCTGTTCACCTTCTCTGTTGTAGGTAACCGCCCATCAATTCTTAATCGTTTATTGAACTAGAGTTACACTTGACAGACTCATATCACCGAATTTTTGCAATTCAAAAACTCCCCATTATCCACTCTTTCACACTTCCGCAATCTGTCAAAACAGCTTGCACCTCAGTTAGACTAATTCTTAATCGCGGACACGTACATAGTTCGTTGACGGTCAGTAGTATTAGTATGATTTCTGTGATTTGTCCGGTGGTCATACGAACCTAAGTAGTGGATGACCGAACGGTGGTGATTGTGAGGGACAAACAAGATTAATTCATGGACTACCATCTGATGTGAGAGTTGGCTAACTTCAATCTGAATTGTTTGTGACGTTGGAGCCACGAGACGGCACAAGTACAATCCTGGATCAATGGTAAGTAACCGAGCATTTGAGCAATATTGTCTACGCTAAGCGAAGTGTGTGTGGGGAATTTGGAATCAACCTCCGTTCACACTTCAAATGCTACGGATTTCTGGTTGTACATCACACGACTAATCCGTCTTGTTAATGTTCATTCCGAGATCGAAGCAAGACTTTGAAATGAGTTTGAGGTAGACTTTCTGACTTGTCGAAAGCTTTTAAAACGCCGATGGAATGCCACAATACAAAAACTCACCATGCATGAACAACCATAGTGAAAACGGTGTGGAGTGACATATGTAAAAGCCAATTTGGATTTCCAGGTGTTACACATGGTTTTTGATTACAGAATAGACAGACATGTTTGTACCAGCCCATTTCGAAGACCTGCAAATCCAATGAATCTATCAGGGAAGCGGAATAATGGGCCCTTGAAAGTTTCATATCTGACATCTGCGAATCGCAGCAGACAAGTCTGAGGAACACGGAAGTAAAAGCAGGTGCAGTTTTTGAGTTATGAAAGTTACTATGGATATAATCAGTCCATGCACGGTACACAGTATTCACAGAGAAAGTCATTCCCAACAAACGATCAGAGATTTGCCAAAACGCGGTCGGACAAACCCATGCTGAAAGTTTCATCACAATTGTACTCTGAGAATACGACCGGTCAAAATGAGGATATTTTTGGAAATTTTTAATCTGTACAAATGATCTGAATGGATTTGGCGATCAACATGTTAATCAATAGCTCGAACACCTGCCTTTGGGAGACCGTCAGCACACATTGAGCTAACTGTACGTCTCTCCAGACAACTTTGCCTGATTCCAAACTCCAGTCCTGCCCAAGTTAGGTCTCATTTTACGAAAGAATTCGGACCAGCTATCGACTCCACCATTGAGGTACGATCGGAACGAGTTGGCATAAACATGTTCAAGCATACTGCACGAAATAAGCCGAAAAGAGCGCAGCCACATGATTATTTGGAATTATTCCTTTTGTGCTAAAATGTATAGTGAGCATATTGCAAGTGTGTGCATTAAACTGTTTATATATGCATATGTATGTATATGCATTGGTATAAATACAGACTTTAGTTTGGTAAGGCTACGAAATGACCAGTGGATGGAATAATTTAATTAAAGTTGGATATCAAGGCAACGATAAAAATCTGTTGGATATCAAGCACTCACGACTGTGAGCTGCACAATGGCAATAGCATAAACATAAGTAGGCTGGGAAGCAAACGTCCAATCAATGGTGCCCACATGAATTGACCTAATCAACTGTGGATAAACACACGAGTTCTGCCGGTGTACAATCAATTGCAAATCGTGCAACCACGCACGTCACAAAAACACACCTAAGAGCGCGCACGCAATGGTTCATAACAATGATGGTTATTTGGAGCAAACGTCAATACCAAACAATCTAATTTGAAGGCAACTCACTGTTCTGGAAATGGCTGTTACACGTGTTCAAAGTTTATTGAAGTGACAACCACGAAAACGCTATACGAATAGAAAATACCGGTCCACCACATGTGGAGCTTGAGCGTTATAACCTCCAATTAAAGGAAATTGGCTACACCACCCCTAAAATCCGCTCGACTGAGTTACCAGTGTGCCTTATACGGGAACTGTTTA
>QNGE01001589.1:0-27687 GCA_008508345.1 Paragonimus westermani
CGACCTTCAAGGTATGAGGTCAGCCAGCTATACCAGGGATCTTGTATGCCAAAAGATGCTATTTTGATCAAGTGGCACTTATGAGGCGGCTTATGAGATTGTGTTCAACTTTACATGGAAGTAACTTCTGTGTTCTCTATTATTTTGAAATGAAATCGAATTTGAGGAGACGCATGTTGGACGTTTTGAAACCTCGGCTAATGACTGTCTCTCTTCATTGTGTGATAGAGCCAGAGGTTTATGCACACTCCGAGTAAAAGGCCCCGATTTAAGACGAACTAACTCACCGAATTGCGTCATAATGTCTCATTCTGTTTCTCACCCTTTCCTTTCTTCTGTATTAGTGTTGAGTGTTCTTGATAATAAGTTACAGGTGAACGCTTTTGTCCTTGCCTACCGGTATTTTACGTTATCGAGTCAGTCGGTTAAGTTGGTTTACACACAGGATGTACAAGTGAGTTGGAGGCAGGTGGAAAGTACGAAGATAACAAAGATGATGAGGCACAAAATGCCGCAGGGGAGGGTACGATTGTTTAACTGGTGATCGACGTCAGCTAAACTGACGGTGTTAATTTAGGACAAGGTTGAAGGGAACCTTTGTGAATGAAGAATGCAGACCGCAAAAGCTTTCCTTCTAACAGTAAGCATTGCTGTCTTTCAGCCCTCAATAAATCGCGCAGTTTAATGGGTTCTCCCCGAGAATCCGCATCACCCTGGTTCTTACACTGGTTGCGTAGGTTGTCTGAGAGTATCTTGGTACCGCACTTCCTTCTAACGTACGCCGTCAGTCCACGCGCACTCTTGAAATTATCCGTCTTCCCCAATACATGTGGCTCATCTGTCACAGACAGGCGTCTATCTCTCGTATATATGCTCGGCTGTTCAACTTTGGAACTCGTGTTAATATCCCAGGTTGAATTTCTCAATAGGATAAGCGCCATCGCGATAGCAAACTGCACAAGAAGCCCTGCAGACGTAAACAGCTAATCCGAGATATAACGCCACATGAAATTTACAATTATATTACCGTCTGGCAGCAACCGTCCGACAAGCACAATGTACGCATTTGTAACCGACACCTCTGCAATGGTAGCCTGAAGGAAAATCTCCTCCCCTGTGTTTCTTGGCGCTTGTTGCAGGTTGCGAACTACTGATGAAGAAACTACTGTAGGTTTCTCGTGGAATATTGTTCAGGTCCTCCAGCAAATCTCGGAATTTCCGGTACCTCCTAGATATTCGCCAGAAAACTTCCTGGTCGTCTACCGACATGCGTGGGTGAATCTCCCACAAAGTTTCACTCCAGATACGGTGAGTTAGCCAAATAGCAACAATTCAGAAGACAACCAACAGCGCAATACTGTGTATATTGCCACGACCGAGAACAAGCAAATGTGCAGTTAGCAGACGTCGTGCGTATAGCGCGCGGGACGGAAAAGTGAAGAACTTCCAATTAACGGAAATAGGACAAATCATCGGGCCAACCAAACATGTCACGACCGGAATTGTCAAATTTCAGAACAAACTACTAACAGAAGTTAAGTCATTCCAAGATGTCGCAACAGAGCTCCCCAGAAGGCCACTGAGGTAAACGGGGACCTCCGTTACACAATGGGCGTGCCGTAATTGTGTAGGAAAAATATAGTATCCATTGCTGGGCAAATGTCCAATTGGTAAGAAACACACGGGAGTTACAGAAGGAATAGTCCATAAGAAGGTCGGTCGCGGACTAAAAATGCGCCGGTTGAAACCGTTATTCAGGTTGTTTAATTTATTTAGTCTTCGGTGCATCTATCGCAGCGATCTACCCAATCCCAAGAGACTCACGGGTGAGAATAGAAGGGGAGGTAGGTTTACCCAGTGCTAAACGATAGCCTTCTGGAGTTGTCTCTCGATTTCACCAAATTCACGTAATCTAAAACTAAACAGACGGTGAAATACCTGTGCCAGGTAGAAAGGGTAAGCTCACCGTGTTAACAAACCGTTTACCGACGATGTCACTGAAGACCTGATACTTTCCCATTCATTGACTTTCTTTGCGCCAACATAGCTAAGATTACGCTCGAAAAGAACTCGGAAAATTGTTACTATATGCGGAAGAAAAAAATTGACAACATCAAAATAACAGAACAGTTGTTACAAAAGAACGTGATAAATGTAGAAAACTAACGTATTCTGCAGGCTCTACAGGCCTTCGGACGCGACTATCATGTCGGTCATGCAGTGGATGGAAAGGTGCAGGGTTGATTTCTAATGTGTTGGGTGTATGTTCGGGAAGGGACGGCGAAGCTGCATATGTGGGTAGTACATTGGTGTCATCTTCCACAAGGAAGGCGGGTTTGACTCGATCAATCAAAACGACGTCACGTTTATTATCATGCTGGACAGTAGAAGATTTTTCGTTTCGTTGCAACACACTGAAAGGACCTGTGTATGGGGCAGCAGTGGCCTGCGAGAGCCCTCTGCGCATATGAAGACGTGAGAGCAAGAAGAAGGCTTCTCGTGCAAATGCACGGATGAAGACCGCCCTCGTGGTTGAACTGGACGTAACTGTCGTATGTGATTCTCTAAGCGTGTCACATACTTTCCGTAATCGACAGGTTTCGTTGTGGAAGGAGACACTAACTCGTGAGGTAGACGTAGGGTACAACCGTAGGCGAGCTGAACTGGTGTGGCTTTCAAGTCCACCTTGACGGTGTTACGGAGCCCAAGGAGGACCAGAGGTAAAGCCTCTTGCCAAGTTGGGTTCGAGTGAGCACAGAGGGCTGCCTTCAACTGACGATGAAAGCGTTCTACCATCCCGTTAGACTCTGGGTGATAGGCGGCATTGTATATGTTTCTGCACCCAAGGGTACTCAAGAAATCTGTGAAGGATCCTTCGAAATGAGAACCACGATTGGTAGCCACGGCTGCAGGACAGCCAAACTGCGCAACCCAACGCTCCAAAAAGGTGTCAGCCACCGTTTCAGACGCGCACTCAGGGAGTGGAACTGCCTCTGGCCACCTAGTAAGGCGGTCGACACAAGTCAAGGAGAAGGTAAAGCTATTAGAAGGTGGTAACGGTCCGACAAGGCCGACGTGCACGTGCTGAAGACGTGCGTCAGGTGCAGCAAAGACACCGACAGGGGTCGTGGTGTGCCTATGAACTTCGGAACGTTGACACTGCATACAGCAATGAGCCCAAACACGGACGTCGTGGTTTACTTTAGGCCATACAAAACGTTCAGTGATAAGCTTCACGGAGGCACTATGCCGGGGTGAGACAAGTTGTGCAGTGCGTTGAACACTGCACGACAAAACGATAAGGGCACTACAGGTCTATGTGCGCTTTGGAAACGTCACACAGGATGAGGCCTTCAGAGGAAATCGAGGGAACGGGCTATATTTTGAGGGAGCTACTTCTACGAAGATGCCCCATCTCCGAATCGTCTATCTGAGCGGCGGTCGTGGCGGCCAAATCTAGAATAGTAGCCGTAGAATTGGTTACCTGATATACACGTGGGACAGCGTCAGCGACAGGATTGAGGACGCCTGAGATATGATGTATGTCTGTTGTTAACTGATAGATATAATCCAAGTGCCTGATTTCTCTGGGAGAATACCTGTCTGACGATGAATCCAGTGAATACACTAATGGCTTATGATCAATGTAGACCGTGAGTTGTCGGCTTCCAACCGCGTGCCGAAGATGGCGTATTGCGAGGTAAATTGCAAGCAGTCCTCTACCGAACGTGTTATAGCGACATTCGGTAGGCTGCGACCGTTTAGAAAAGAACGCTGGCGGTTGCCATTGACCTTCGACGAACTGCTGCAAAACAGCACCAACGGGTGTATCGGAAACGTCGGTTACGCTCGACAACACTGCACTAAGGTCAGGATGAGCGAGCAGGGCTATTTTGAAGGTTTCTTCTTCAGGCTTTTTAAAGGCCGTACGCGCTGAGTCAGTGAAGAACAGTTTACGGCTGCCTCCGCGGAGAACGTCGGTCATCGGCTGCATTATATGTGCGCAACGAGGAATAAATCGACGATATTAGCTTACCAGGCCACAGAATCTGTGGCGTTCCTTAAAGGAAGAATGTTTACAGCAATCCTGGATGGCTTGAACTTTAGCAGGAAAGGTGACAATCCCCTGGGCCGAAATCGGATGATTTAAAAACTCAATAACCGATTTGCCTAGCCCGCACATTGATGGGTTGGCTGTAACACCGTAGTAAATTCACCGTTCATATAAATTACGTGGGTGCGATAGGTGCTCCCCCTCAGAAGAGCTAGCAACCAGGATATCGTCGAGGCATAGATGAACGGGTGACTACGTGCATAAAACGTTGAAACGTCTGAGCGGCCTTGGTCAATTCAAATGACATTCGCAGAAACTCGAAAAGACCAAGTGGAGTAAACACAGCCATTTTGGCATATCGTCGGCCGCCGCATGAATTTGGTGTTAGGCACGGATTTAATCGATCTTGCTGGAGATGTTTTTGCCCGCGAGGCAAGTCGTAAGATAGTGCATATGCGAAATGGGATACTTATCGGGGACCGTAACTTTATTGAGTCCACGGTAGTCACCGCAAGGACGCCGGCCTCCTGATTTTTTGAACCAAATGCAACGGAGAGGCCCAAGAACTGTCGGAAGGGCAAATTATCCCGAGCTCGAGCATGTGTTCGAACTCTGCACTAGCGAGTTTGAGCTTCTCAGGAGCTAACCTGAGGGGCCTAGCCGATATGGTCGGGCCTTTGGTTCTAATGTGATGTGTGACATTGGAGGTCACAGCGGACACGGCGTTTGATATCCGGACCAATTGTGGGAACTGTTTAAAAGTTCCGTGAAAGACGGTGAGGCAGCCGGTGTCGCATAAAGAAGACTGATCGCCACGACAGTCGTGCGATTGCCGTCGATGCTTATACGAGTAACAGCATCTATTAGTTTCCGGCGTCGCGTATCGACTAATAGTTCAGAATGCAGGAGGAAATCGATGCCCATGATGTCAAACGGTACGGAAGCAACCACGAAAATCCAGCGAAAGTTGCGTCGGAGACCCAAGTCCAACGCCAGCGAACGCTGGCCAAAAGTCTGGGTGACAGTGCCATTAGCGGCACGGAGATCAGGAGCGCCTGACTTCGTCCCCTGGGAGGAAGTCTGTGGGACTTGTAATGGGATCACCTTCGATGTTCGGAAAGTTGTCAACTCCGCGCAACGTGAGGGTATCCTTGCCAGTACCACCGCGCCGGTTCACATTACCTTGTGATTGTAAATTTACTACAACTCATTAGCACCGAAGTAAGTGTGCCGGCAGTTTGACCCGTAGCTGTATAATGAATCTGGTGCATCTTTACTGCTGTAGGTTACCTTCATTAGGAAAACGATGTTGAGCTATAACCGTTAAGAACGCCGCTTAACTGGCCTAACGCTTGCTTGAATTTCGTAGGTCGACCGACATTTTCCGTCAACGCACTCTTCCTCTCTGGCGGCTGCTATACGGTTGTGTTTGAGGTGCTATCGCGTCTAACTCCCAAGCACCCCATAATTGTTACGTTGAAGTCTGTTGTGAACGGTGATTAAATAAAAAATAGTGTTTGTTCGCAGCTTCATCGTCTTCTTCCTGTGACTTCCGATTCACGGTAACATAAGGTTGCTGAAACTCTGGGCGTACGAATTCAGTGACTAACACTACAGACTACGCTAACCTGCGCTCCTGTGTCCATCACGAATGCGGTACCTGTGGAGAGCTCCCTAACAAACATAAGGCGACTGTGGGTGGATGAGCTGGCGACGTTGGTCATTATTACGCGAGGGCGATCCGGTTTTCCTGAAGCGGGGAAGGGAAAGAGCAAGGCGTTGTGCGTTTGATAGTCTTAGTGTCGTACCGCTCATGATACCGCCAGAAGCCTTCAAGGGGTTGCAAATTAAGTCGACGTGGTGACCTGCTGGTACGACGAGGTCGCGTAAACTGATTTTGGAAATGGCCAATCTTCACCTTATCTAAGTCCCTGCGCAAAGCAGCTACTTCTGTCTTTAAGGCCCTGACCTCTCTAAGGTCGGTTGAGTGTGAGCTTACGCGCTGTTCCGCGATTGATGTGGTAGAGATGGCGTTTGCTCTGAAACCATCGGAATTGTGCAAGAATGGTTGAGAACGCTCGACCGCTTGATCGGTGATCTTGGCAGCTTCTGAGAGCAGTTGTGAGTGGGCTACGGACACAATAGCCTGGGCTGTCTCCGGCAGCCTCTTCATCCATAGCTCTCGTAGCAGTGACTCTTCCTGGTGGGAGCCGTTGAGATGTTGCATCTCATGAAGCAGCGTGGAAGGGCGCTTGCCACTCAGATTCAACCCATTGAATAGCTGCTGCAAGCAGATCTTCTCAGATGGGGTTGCTCGCTTGGTTACGGCTTCCTTAAGTGTGTCGTAGCGATGTTCCGCAGGCTCAACAAGGAGGACGTCGCGCAGTTGCATTGTGACTTTTTCCGGAAGTCTAGATACTAACTGGCTGAACTTCGCTTGATCAGAAAAGATTCGGTTGTTGACGAATTCGGCCTCAAAATGGAAAACCTCAGCAACGGGCCTATCTCTAAAAATGGTGAACTGCTGAGGTAACCGCGCCGACAGTACGCGAATCTAGTGGCTTAGTGTCTTCACTAGATATGGCGACACCCAACAGTTTGGAATGGAGTCATTATAAAATTGACGCAATACTGTGAATAATATGATAATAATTAACAACAAGCAACTCACTCACCAGGCGACGTGAACCTACGAGAACAAAATAGGTTGTCGCCGAATACGATAATACTTTCACCAGTATGTGGGTGAAAATCCTACAAAGTTTCACTCCAGATACGGTGAGTTAGCCAAATAGCAACAATTCAGAAGACAACCAACAGCGCAATACTGTGTATATTGCCACGACCGAGAACAAGCAAATGTGCAGTCAGCAGACGTCGTGCGTATAGCGCGCGGGACGGAAAAGTGAAGAACTTCCAATTAACGGAAATAGGACAAATCATCGGGCCAACCAAACATGTCACGACCGGAATTGTCAAATTTCAGAACAAACTACCAACAGAAATTGTCATTCTAAGGGGTCGCTACAGATGGTGATTCGTTATACGAAAGCGATTTGTATGTAATGGACCATTTAAACACCACCTACATGCGATGATATTGGGTTCTGTGAGAAGCACAGTTTTTACCTATTTGCTTTGATAATTTAACCCGTACCATTCTACTGAAACTTGCAGTAACCCTCGCCTCTTCGAAATTTTCTATCTGTTTATGCACGAATAGAAACCGACTCTCGCCAATCCAAACCCTGCTTTGTCTGCGTTTTCATTCGTTCCTATCGTTCGCCCTTTGGGGACCAATCGGATGGGCTCCTGCTCACGTTAATCGTTCACCAGTTGTACCTTTTCAATGCGACTTGGTTATAACAGTCTCATGTGCTTTTTAGTTCTGAGTACAATTGTGTTACGTATACGTAACACACACGCAGTATACTGCGTGTTTACGATTCTTGTATTTCATGTTGGTACGCTGATCATTTCTAGTTTCTGATAATCGAACGTACTAAACTATATAAAAAAGTTAATAGCCGACGGGGTAAATCTGGGTAGATGAACCAAAAATGCTATGAATACAAGTATGCCACTGACTGTAGCACACTGTCATTCCAGGTAACGCTTTTGTGATCATTAGAACCCTAGCCGGGTAGGCGAAATCGACCTACATCGCTAAACGGTATTCGAACATAGCAAATATGTTTATAACCTCGTCGCGAACAGGCCACTTCCGAATCTCAAAACAAGACAGTACACAAGCGTTACACATCCTTAATTCCAACGGCAAACAGACACCCTTTCACATTTGGAGATGACGCTGGTTTGCAAAGGCAACGCGTGTTTCGTACGAAACTTCGCTGTCTGTAGTGACATTTTATCAACAACACAATCTAACGTGACAGTCGAAAGCAGATTATCCGCAATGAAGATCGTGGAAGCGGGTGTATCCCAGCCTTGAAGCAACATTTTCCAATTGGGTGGTGTCCAGCGCACTACATACTTATCTGCCCGGTCACCCACCTTGTTCATCATGGTCTGCGTTTCTTCAACAGACAGTATTACCCGCGTACTACATATCGGTCAACCTAGAGTCGGGAAGAAACTCATCATTCATCACATTAGACTACTCAAGTGCACCTTCCAGAATATGGTCTGACAAAACTGGAAAAGAGGGGTAGATCAGACTCCTGGAGAACATCAATAGTAACGATGAACGCCCAAGACGGTTGTCCATACACCCTCTCAACGTGCTTGTAGAGCGAGCGTACAGCGATTATGACAGATTCACTTATTTTCCTAGAACTCCTGTCTGAGGAGAGTGGTTTCAAAGAACCAATGAATAACCCAGTCGAAGACAGCTCTTAGGTGCGAAAAGACCATGAGCTTCGACTGCCTGTAAGAATGCTGGTGAACCTAAATCCGTCGCTAACTACGAGTGAGATGAACAAACTCGCGACCGGACCGGAAACATGCCTGTTTTCCATGTATCTGCCTTTCACTTGGCTTCGTGAACCGACTTAATATAGGGTCAATAGGTAGCTTGGACGTATGAGACACTAGACTGATACCTGTAGGGTTCAGATGGGCTATGGCCGGTCAGTTACGAACAACGCAACGAGTAGACAAGAAATGTATTGCTGACACGTGAAATCGACGAGAGCGAGCGAAGCGCGAGTTGAAACGTTAGTACAGCAAAACGTCAAGCGAGCAGGCGCCGGAGCAGAAAGATGAGTGCGCGAAAGACATGCCGGTAACCATACTCGTTCAAAAAAACGCTTAAGCGCATACAAAATGTGTGGAGGAGAAAGAGTACAAATGCTAGTTGTAACTTCAACGCAGTTAGCAATAAACATAGGGTCGCTACAGAGCTCCACCGCTAGAAGACAACCAGAGTGTTGACTTCGATAATGTAGGAGTTTTTCAGTTAACCGGAACCGTTTACTCAAGCATAAATGGTCCAATTTACTCCTGCCACACAGCTCGCTTACACGTCCGGTGGAAAGGGGGGGAAAACAATTGAAAGTGGTTGGGAGGGCACGGCCGGGCAGGTTAATAATTGTAGGCAGCAGGGAAATTGGGAACAGACACGTTGTGGTCGGCCTAGTAGAGCTGTAGGCTTGTTCAGGTCCATCGTAGGCGATCTTCACGGGAATTCGAGCTTTCCAGCGTCTTCTCGCAATGCACGCCCTCAGTGCCCCATCTAGATGATGGGTGGCTAATTCCAGGTATCTAGAATGTACAGTGCTCATAAACTGAAAACGATAACCTCACAAGGCTTCTGATTCCTTTTCGTCCGACAAGATACGGCTTTCTTTCTCTTTTCGACAGTCTGCTGTAGGTCAGGCCATCTAAAATTAACTCGGTATGGAAATGCAACAACAACCGAAATTAGATACGGCGGACGTCCACGTAATCTGCGAATCGCACTGGCCACCGCAAATCTCGACCGCGTCTGCTGTGGGGGCTTGGCTCTATCGAGGCAGGCGGAGTCGCAACTGAAACCGAATCTGTACCAACGCTAGGTAATACACCGACCGAAGAGGGCGTTAGTGCTCGCGAATCAGTTTCCTTATCGGGTACCTCTATAAACGCTGGTTTCAGTCTATCGATAGAGATCACCTCGCGTTTACCACTGCGTTCCAACACGAAAGTCTTAGCATAGCGTGCGAGTACGCGGAACGGTCCGGTATACGGTGGGTGCAAAGGTCGCCGAGGAGTAACCGCACGAACCAAAACATGAGAACAGGTTGACAGACGAGGGTGTACGTACGTTGGCGTCGTCTGTTCTCTCGGTGGAAGTAGTCGGAGTCGTCTCATGTGTTGGGCAAACCGCTCGCCGTAATCCGCGAAGTTGATGGGTCTCGTTGCGCGTGGGGCAACCAACTGGCCGGGTAAACGTAAGGAGCACCTATAGACTAACTGGGCGGGGGGTGGTATGCAGGTCTGCCTTCAGCGTGTTACGGATACCTAAAAAGACTAGCGGCAAAACCTCGTGCCATGGAGGGTTGTTGCTAGCAGATAGTGAAATTCTCAATTGCCGATGAAAACGCACAACCAACCCGTTGACTGTCGGGTGGTAGGTTGGTGTGCGAGTTCTACTACAGTCCAGTGCGTTGAGGAGTGATGTGAAGCTCAAGTCAAAATGTGACCCGCGATCGGTAGTCACTACAGCAGGGCAACCAAACTGAGCGACCCAACGTTCCAAGAATGCTCTTGCGACGGCTTCCGACGAGCAATTCGGAATTGCTATAGCCTCTGGCCAACGTGTAAACCTATCAGGATGTAAGTATACCCCCTCCGAGGGTGGCGTGGGCCCGACCGGGTCGACATGCACCTGATAGAAACGCTCATCGGGGTCTGCAAAACTTCACACTGGGGTACGCGTTTGACGATGGATCTTAGACCGCTGGCAGTGTATGCACGCTTTGGCCCATGTGCGGACGTTGCGATTGACGTTGCAACAGACGAAGCGCTGCGTGACCATTTTGACTGTTGAACGTATGCCAGGGTGAGGCATGTTGTGCAACGTGTCGAAAATTCGGCGTCGGAAGGCCAATGGAATAACCGGACGAGGGATGCCTTGCGGATTGTCACAAATAATCATCCTTCCGGAGGAATTCATGGGAACACTTTCTAACTTAAAGGAAATGGACCGGCGGAGTTGTTCTATCTTCGGGTCGTTGCCCTGTGCGGCTGCGATTGCCGCCAGCTCTACTGGGCTTTCTATCGTGCTCAGTGTAGCATTACTGCGCGAGAGAACATCGGTGACTGAGTTCGCAATACCTGAGATATGGCGAATATCGGTCGTGAACTGAGCGATATCACCCAGGTGTCTGGTCTCTCTGGGGGAATACCTCTCCGTTGTCGAACGTAACGCGTACGTTAGCGGCTCATGGTCTGTGAATACGGTAATGAGGATCAGTCAGTGTTTCACCAGGTCGGAGGCTCACGCCGGCATTTTGTGAGTGCCGGAGACAATCCTCCATTATTTCGTCTATGACGAAATTAGACAAAAACGGTGAGAGTGGACAGCCTTGCCGTACGCCGCTCATGGTGCTGAAACTGTCAGACAGTTCGCCGTAAACCGTGACCTAAGCTGAAGTATGGGAATAGAGTGCCAACAGTATGTTCACGTACTTAGTCGGCACACCTCTGCGTTTGAGCGACTCTGAAAGTGTAGATCGATCCGCTGAATCGAACACACCTTTATAGTCGAGAAATACAACGATTGTTGGCCGGCGATATACATGACGCTGCTCCAGAATTTGACGAGGAGTAAAAATGTGATCTATACATCCCCGCCTGGGGCAAAACCCTGTCTGTTCTTCCCTAATGTTTACCTCCCGATCTGCAGTGAATCGGCGAAATATAATGGATGCTAGAACCCTAGAAATGACTGGGTTCAAACTAATTCCTCTATGGTTTTCGCAAGAGTCCTTGATACCTTTCTTGAATATATGAACTATTATCGGCTGACCCCAACTCCGGGGGATAGTTTCCGTCATCCAAACAAGTTGAGACTTAAAGCCCCTACTTACGCCTGCTCCCCTTTTTTGAAAAGTGCTGGCACGAGGTCATCTAGACCAGCAGTCGTATTACGCTTGAGAGCCGCAATGCAGTTGCGGACCTCAGTCTCAGTGGGTGAATCCAAGTCTACGACCAGGGCACTACATTACAAGTTTGTGGTGGCAACGCAGTAGAAGCAGGAGGCCAGTTAAATTGACCCTCAAAGTGTTCCACCCATCGCTCTAACCTTCTGGACTTATTATAGATGAAAGTGCCATTTGTCTCGCTGATAACTTCACTGACTGACGGTTGCCTGGGACCAGTGGCACGGATAAGTTTAAACAGTTTGCCAGTGTTTCCTGAAGCAAAAGTCGTCTCCATTTCCTTAACATTTCTCAATAACCAAGCCTCACGATCAGCCTTTAGACTACGTTTCAGTTTCCCATGAACATCTCATCTAGACTGCCAGGAGGGATGTTCCGTCTGGCTTCTAACAATTCGAGGGATTTCTCCGAGATCCAGTGTTTGTCCATTCCATGTACCCCCGTGCCGCATGCCACAGTACCTGCTTCACGAATGGCCTGTGTGATCTGGGTCCAGGAGCGATCAGGATCTTCGGAGTGAGAACTACTGAGGCAGGTTTCTAAGCTGGTTTGATACTTATGCTTTACCGACGGTATAGTCAGTTTCTCAACAGCCAATCATTGTTGTCGGTGGGGTGGTTGCTCAGCAAAAGTGAGTGCGAAACGAAAACGTACCAGCGCATGATTTGACTCTAGGTACGTGCTCCAATAAGAACGACATTTCTGAATGGAACCTCGCGACCTATAACTAACAGCTATGTGGTCTATCTGAGACCAGGTCTGGTTCAGAGATGGAGGGCGCCGAATATAGCAATGACACGCACGATGCCTAAAACTAGTGCTGGCTAAAAACAGCCTATGCTCTGCGCACGTGTATCCCGGTACATTTTATGTAGATTAGGTGCGTTGGTTCATGAGTTTCGCATGTCATTTGCGTTTTCCATGCGCATCTTGCGAATATGGTCTCTTGACTTGTCGTCCATACCTCGTTTGCGACTGGTGGATTAAGCTTAAAGTGGGAGTCGGATCTCCAGCATTTGAGGTGGTTCGGCGAATGAAGATATTTATATTGAGGCTTACTTCAGTATGGTGTTCCTAGCTATTCCCAAAAGGGCAATAAGCACATTCAGTTGACTAATTTGTCGCATGTCGGGAACCTCTGTGTTTGTATTTTTTCCCCTCTACAACTTCCTCCCTCTTTATCTTCCTAGATCCCCTCTTCTCTTGTGGTACACTTATCGCTTCGCGCGGGTTCTTTCATGTGAGCTATATATCCTGACAACTTGAATTCTAATGTAAATTTTTCATGCTCGTTGTGCCACATTCGTACCGTTTCCGTAGATTGCCTTTTTTAGACCTGAACTATGCTTACGTTCTCCTTGTAAATTGTTTTACGGATAGCCTAAGGCCTGCACGACAGTCCGAACGTTCCAGTTCGTCCTGTTGACCAGACATGAAAACCACAAGTGCGGGAACACCTGGATACGCCCGGTGTTGGTGTTGATTGGTCGACCCAGTTAGGACCTTCACGCTACTTCAGATTCGTATTAGTGCCGGTGCACATCTATTTAAGCTACACCTCCTCCCAGAGCATTACTTTGACAATAACGAGGTATCCTGGCATGTTTTCTGGACAGACAGCCTCTGCCGGCCGTTCATTTTACCACTTTGGTTTCGCGGGCTTCATCGGTTCGGATGAGCCTTGCGTATGACAGCTGTTGGATGTGTCCAGTGGTGTATTACCGAGTTCGAATTTCGCCGCCGAAATGCTTGCCACAATGAGAAGCAGCGAGCTGACTCAAAGTATTATTAATTACTTTGGGAGAAGAATGTACAGAATGGGGGAAAAAATATCTTGAGCTAGCAAAGTTCGGAGCAGGTTGTGTTTTTGTGACGCAGTGGAAACGGTAAATCAACGGTCGGTTAAATCAAGGGTGGGTTAAAGAATAGGGACACTTCCAGGGCACGGTGAGGTGCGAGTATTAAAAATGCCAATTATTATAACCGTCATTCAACTCGTTTTGCACCTCATGTTCTGTTTACGTGTATTGAGCTAGGTTGAAGGCGGCAGCCCGATGACCAATAATGCAGCTTCAAAGAGCGACATCTTGGGTGTTCCAGTTTGTTTCAGCAGAGCGTTCCTGGCTTGGGTTTAAATGAGAGAAAACCTCTGGTTTTGACACCGTCGAACACAGCAAAGGGTCGTAGTTGTTGGTACTTGTGTTCGGAGTCTCCGTTTTTTAAGTTGCTTCGCCTCTGTTCAGCTCCATTTTTGTAGTGCCGATATCAACTGACTGGCCGATAATGTTTATACAGACATGCGTATTGTTGAAATGGTTAGTCGTTAAAATATCTGAATACCCAAACACAATCATAAATGTGTTTGACTGCCATTTTTTTACTGCTCTCAGACCCAACCGATGGAATCAAATCCTTCCGGCTTGTTTAAGATCATTTGCCTTGATTTTAGAAGCACCTGGTCATCAGAATATTGACTGTTACTTACACCTGGATGCTAACAATCTTGGATTATGTGGGCGTCGACGAAATATGCACATTTTCTTTCTGCTTTCCCATATCTGCCAGCTAACTGCACCGAGACTCTGTGCATGGTGAAGTTTTTTCACTCAACAATTTCAACCGTCGGAGTCGGTACTTTTAAAGAAATGATTAAAGCAAGTTGATTGCCCAGTTTTCTCTCCCATGATGGTTTGTCCTTCACCGATGTTATACGTTTGTAATTTATTGTCCCCAGTCGCGAAAAATTCCGTTTTTGAACCATACACTACATAAGATAACCGTGGTACCAGGGGGCGATTTCTTAACAAACAAGTGGACTAAGACAAAATGGGAAAAGAAGAGAGGCTCAAGAAAAATGCTTTATTTATCTTGAAGTGACAGCATGATAGCTAGAACAAGGAAGCCGACACGACATGGTGCAACAAAACGGTGTTAAGTGAGTGAAACTGGAATTTCCAGCATTCTTCCCCTTCATGTCACTAGATTTGATTGTTTCTGGTCGCGCTTCACGTGATGAGCGTTCGCCAAATTCCCCAAAGTTCCTCAGATTGAGGAAGTCAGTGATACTTTTCTATGCAATACCTTTAAATTTTTTATCTACTTATTTCCAGAGTGTTTGTATGTGGAGCATTTAGAGTCATTTAATTAATTTCTGAACGTGCAATATTATTCTGTTGTATTTTTCGGACGTGTGTCGGCTGATCACAAAATGAGTTAAACAGAAAACCGTTCCCGTCGACATTTCCGATGGTTAGTTGAGCTAACCATCCGACAGATATGGTCTCTTTTCTGTTACAAGGGAAGTCGGACGCAGACATACCCAAGGTCACCCTACAACAGATCCGCTTCTAACATCTGCCCACACTTGGGAGCACGTACGTTTTCTCTTGAAAATCAGACTGGACGTCATAAGCCAGCTAAGCGGAGACGTATCGTTTGATGATTCCCGCTGGAATACAGCCAGTAACTGCACAAGAGTGTAGACCATCTCAGTCACACACGTCAATTCTTTGTGTGTCTACTTAACCTTCCAGTTCTCCAGTCAATAGTACAATGTCCTTACATATCGCAGTGTGCAGAAGGTCACTGTGCTTTTAAAATAAGTCATCATTGACTGCCTCCGGGCTTTAGTCTGTGGGAACGTATGCCGCAATAACAAAGAGGCGGCTTCTATGGCGGGCGCCTCTCGATGAATTAGCTATACGTTCGAGTCCGGCAATACGCAGATGATAAGTATTCGGTCAAGTTGGACCCTCTGTGCATGTGTACTCACGACGATTCCAACACTGGCTTAGCCAGTGATCTTAGACGTGGGGTCTGCAGACAAGCGCACGTCGTACGTGCATGGTGGAGTGCCAAACAGTGATTGAAGTTGTAGAACTGTCCTGGGATTCTGAAAATGAGACTGGAGGGTCACCAAGCAAAGGATTATTTAACCATAGAGAGGGAGGTGAGATAGAATGTGGTATGGGTGCAAAACCGGCCGCCGACATCTCAGCCGGAGAGTCATGTTAGAGACACGAGGCGAAATTCGTAATTAACATAGGTTCAGAAGCTCATAATTGTTGGGAGGGCTGCTTTCTAATTGCCCGGACCAAAGCGGGTGGTTGATTTGGAGGAGCTCACCCGGCGTCCTTGGTTCAAAAGAAAGCTCACCCACAAGCACAGAGTTCACAGTCGATTGATGATCGGTAACCAGTAATGGTTCGGTTCATACACTCTTTGGATGAAATTCATTCATCCGCCTTTTCAAAACAAGTGTATCCATCCTGATCAGCAGATTCATGGAGTTCATCGTTGTCAGTATGCAGTCAACTACTGAGGATTCTGGTTATGTCCACGTGCTCGCAGCTTGTGGGCTTAGTATGGTATGGAAGGCGTATGAGACCAGCGATAAGTCTCCTAACTCGAAATGAGTGTACCGCCTATAACAGCCTGATTTTTTTATATTGTTTACCTTACATACTATTTCATTACGCTCAGCTACAGTTCACCGTTATTTACTGTCTTCAAAATCATAAAGTGCCTCTTCAATTATCCCGCATTCACTTAACACTGTTAGGATATCTTCTCGGGTTTTCCGTGAAGAGGGTAACGTCTAGGGTAGTGTTTTATTTTTACTGGTCCTCAGCATTACATATGGTTTCTGAGTAAGCCCATTTAAAGACCAACCACCCTTACAGTAGACCATTTAATGTAAGCCCACGCCGACAGTAAGTGATAAGAAGCGAGAGTCTGAAATACTGGAATTTTCCTTTCGGATGTTTGAATTCCTGAATGTGAGTATTCTAAAGAAGACATCTGCTTTTGATGACGTTAGTAATAGTATTTACCACTCGGTCGCTTTTCCTCTGTATCAAAGTGACCAGGTTAAAACTTCAAATCGCCTGCTGGTACAGTCGTCTTAGATTGGCTAATGTATTTCAGAGGGCCTGTTGAGTTTCAGCGGTTTGTAGAGAACTGGAAGGTTTCTATGTTTATAGTCGTTCTATTCTCCACAACAGTTAAAGCAGAAGACCGAAATGATGGACGACGACGCTTATCGAAAGTAGGCTGGGAAAATGAAGCGTAAGTGAAGCGCGACAGAAATCAGAGCACGACCAACCAGCTAGCAAGCGACCGGAAGTTCGTAATATTACGACCTTGGACATGCAATCAGACAATATCAATAATGTCAACATTAAAAACAAATAGCAAAGTGATTGAAAAACGTAGCAAACCAAGACTGTGTCCACATAGATCCCCCTCTAGAAGGTTTCAAGCTTGAAAGCGTTCCACAACAAAAAGGGACAGACAGTTGGAAGCCTTGCAGTTACCGTGAGGTAAGTGGGGGACAGGCACATTCAGGAACAACTACATATGCCACGTTGAAGAAAGTTGGTGACAGTGATGACGGATCAGTCTGCGTGCAATATCCGGAGTCGTCCATGCGTCCCTAAAGGTGGCGCTGTCGGAGCGGGCTACCCAACCCACCAAAACTCGGAGAGGAAAAGACGGGAGGTAGGCATTCCCCACTGCTACAACGACAGACAGGAGTGTGCTTCTCCTCACCGTAACCTGTGCGAGACCTGAAACGTAGAAAGAAAACGAGTACCTGGCGAGCAAAAATTATATATAGGCTCACCATGTAATCTTCCGGTGGCAGTGAAACAGTCGTATTATTGTGCAAAATGTTCTTTTTTGTTGTTTTGCGTTTTATTTCTAAACTGAGAAGGTTACTGGGGAAGAAGAAAAGACAACTCTGTATAATAGAAACGTTCTGGGAAGTGGACGTGACGTTTTGATCGCGTTTATCGTGGGGCAGTTGACGTGGAGGCGACTGGCGAAGGGGATGGTGTAGGGGCGGGATTTGCCACGAATGGTTTCGGAGGGACTCGAGTGATATCGTCATCTACATAAGCTACTTTCAGGTGATCGATGGAGATGGTGTCACGACGACCATTACGATCGAGCGTGAAGTGCTTTGGCTTTCCTTGAAGCACCTTGAAGGGGTCCGAGTAAGGTGGTTGCAGCGGCTTGCGTACATCATGGCAGCGGACGAGTACATGTGAACAGGTGGTCAAATGCTTGTGCATATGCACTGGCGTGTTCTGTTCGCGAGGGACTGTGGGCTGAATTTGCCGCATGTATTGCGATAGTGTCTAAGCTAATTTTGAAGGAAGAGGAGAAGTTGGAGGAGGTGAAGCAAATTCACCGGGCAAACGCAGTGTACAGCCATAGACAAGTTCTGCTGGTGTGCATTGGAGGTCAGCCTTCAGTATGTTTCTGATGCCTAAAAGTACTCCGTACCGGATTAGTGGTGGCACAAAGTAAGGCTTTAAGCTGCCTATGAAAGCGTTCCACTGACCCATTCGAGGACGGGTGGGAGCTTACTCTTACCTCGGATGCTGAGGGCATCCAAAGACGTAATAGCACTCTGTACGAAGTAGGGTACATAACGCCGTGCTTATTTCCGTAATGTGATGCTTAGTAAGGAGGCTCGGACAGTCGGGGACTCCTGCCTCATCAATGAACGGTAAGACTTGTAAGTGAACTGCCACAGGCCCTTGACGTTTTTATTGACTCGTTGAGCGCTTTCAGTGGTGTGCGTCTTCACAGACCGGTACACACAACTTTAACATAATCAGGCGGTGGTCCCATGTTTGCCTCAAAGCATCCGTAAAGCATGTCTGTCCATATAGGAAAAGGTTTCTATTATTATTGTGAGAATTGAAGATCATTTTTAGTAGCCATTTTGCGTTGACGAAAGAAAAATATACTGGATGGCAGCCTAACGCCCCCAGGTCTTTTTTAAAGCCTGTTTTCAAGATATTCCTTGCACTTTATGCGATGTCATGAGTAAATTGCGAGAGCCTTTTCTGAGTGACTTGTGTGCACTTTTGCTATCACTGTGAGAGGGAGTACAACCATCTGGCCACGATTTACTACCGTAGATATCAGTCCGCAATGCACTGCGCTGGAATCACTAACATTCCAGATTTTTAAGTCGTGCTCAAAGGAGCGTTGGTTCGTATAAAAAATAATAGGGGACTGCGTACGAATCCTTAAAGAACCCCCGTGAAGGACAAGGAGAGAGAGCAGATCTGGTCTAATTAGCGCTACAAGTTCTGCAGTCAAGCCATCTAAGACACTGCAAGCTTCCAGGTTATGTTCAAATTGGCGATATAGGACACAGTGAAAGGCTTGAGCGCAGTCAACGAGGACGGCATGTAAGATGAGACTCTTGTCTCTATCAGGCTACCCATGAAAATTAACCTGCTAGGTACACATCATGACCGATCAGAAAGGAACCCACGCTAAGTAGAGAAGGAAAGGTTATTTGAGAAGAATCACTTAATAATTGCCTGTTTCGATAAACGCTTTATCACGTTAAATGGGACGCTGATGAGACTGGTCGATCGGTTACTACCAGGGAAATGTCGATCGCCTGCCTTAAATCTAAGTGTGATTGGCCTTTTTCCATACCTCGGAAAAAATACCGGCCCCTAGTATACGTGTATACAGGTTGTCAGTGGGCTGTACCAGAGTTTCTTGGAACATCTTAAGAGGCATCTAGTCTCTACAGGTTGACCTTACATAGGAGACCTTGAATGTCAAGCGCAGAGATCTCGGTTGTTAAGGGTTTCTCCCCTAGAGAGTAAGATGCCAATTCCATAGGACTACATTGTAGACTGCTGACTAATACTCCCTGAATACCGCAATGACCACTTTCGGGTTGGGGTTCTCAATATCGGGCAGGTACAGGGGACTTACTCTTTCCCTAGCAATGTATATATTTGTTGTAAACCCTCGGCAGAATACACTTGTTGATACACAATAGAGTAATGCGATTGATAGAAATCGGATCCTCCTCCTCGTAAGAATTAACATGGAAAATCTCAGTCCGAAGATAACGTGGCGGTCCCCGTTAATTGCTCCCATGACAAACCAAAAGACGGGTGCAAAAAGCAACTTTGCTCCGCTCCAACAATATGTGTAACAAGGAGGAAATTGCAAGGTATATTATGTGGTGCATAGCGACCTACAAACATTCTCGAATCAGAAGGTCAAAGCACAGACACCAAAAAAGTAGTTGAGGTTACTAAGCCACTAGTGAGCACAGCGGAATAGAGGCTTAACAGGCAAAAATAATAGCGAAGGTTACCTCCCGATTGTTCACAACATTTCTGCTCATTCTGATTGGATAAAATCGTTTTCTCGATGCGGTTTTGGGCGGGGAAAAGTGAATTTCTCTCTGAAGATTTTTGGGTTCAATAATAGGACTGCTTCCGAAGCTCGACTTGAATGTGTTCGATCGGTTTACCGCATCTGTTCGCCCGTCGTCTCCACCTCAGCGGATACTTGTGCTCAGCATCTTGGGGATGTAACGTTGGTTTTGTCAAATGTTCGGTTTTTGAAGGACGTTCTTTCTTCCTCAGATTGAATGCGTCCAGTGATATATCGAGTTGTGCGGTTGGTCCGATCGAGTCGCACCGTGCACCTCCGCGGTTTCGGCCAATCTGGTCTACGTCCCTCACACACGTGGCTCCGCCGACTTTCACCTCATAGAGGACTGGACCATTCCGTTGGACGATTATTCCTCACTTTCAGTTGAGCGGTCCATGAAACATGCGTACAGGGACCAGCTCGTCGATCACCAAGTAACGTGCATGAGTTCCGTATCTTCATTTGTACTATCTTTCCATTCCTGCATTGCGTCCTCCCCTCCTGTTCAGATGCGGGACCATGATTTCAAATGCAGTTCTCATTTTTCCATTGAACATACGTTCTACTGGTGACTTGCCATCTGGGACGTTCGGATTTGGGGTTGTCTTGTAATTGGTCAAGAAGGTCTGTAAAGTATAACTTGGGGAAGCCTTCTCCTCTGACCTTCAACAGTGCTCGTTCCAAGATGTCGACATACTTTTCAGCCTGTCCGTTTGACTGAGGATGGTAAACTGAGAATCGCGTTTGCTGGATGCCTAGCCGTTGGCAATAGTTTTCAAAGATGGAAGAGGTGAACTAAGAACCGTTGTCTGTGACCAACGTCTCTGTCAGTCCGAAACAGCTGAGGAGTTCCGATAGCTTCTATATGGTGTTTTCCGTATTCGGCCGTCGTAGGTTTTGAACTTCCGGCCATTTGGTATACGCATCGACGGTAGCCAGATACGCTTGCCCCTTAAGGGGTCCGGCAAAATCCATGTGGAGCCTTTGCCATGGTCTTTGAGCTACTGGCCAAGTGTGTAGTTCACAATTCATGGGGTCTATCGCAGTCAGACAACACGATATGCATTCTTGGTAGTACTTCTTAATTCACTTGACGGTAGGCAAAACTGCGCGCCAAGGACTTCATTCGGTTGATCCCTGGGTGTCTACTGTAGAATTGTATTACTAATGAGTAGTAGAATTGCTTGGGCACCTGTCGTTGGACAGCTTCTGGGACTGCTACTCTGTCGGCAAACATGACTGAACCGTCCACAATCGCAAAAGCTTCTCGACGGTAGAAATATACCCGTAGGTTGCCATTGAGGTCTGCGTGTGGCCAAGCTGTACGGATGAACGTCATTACTTGCTTCAAAATTAGGCCCAGTTTGGTCAGCTTGATCATCTTTACCGTCACTGGGAGTGCTCGAACAGTCTCGCTGAGAATGGAGTGTACATCAGGTTCAGTGTTGACTGCTGTAATTATTGTCCTCGTCGTTTGATGTCTGCTATCCGATGAGTCTGGATAAACCATCAGCTTGCCAAAGCTGGTTGGGGAACGCTATTGTGTCGTAAAATCGTATGCAAGGAGTACTGCTGATCATCTGTGCAAGCGATTGGGCATGTAGACCGGGATTCTTTTTTTTTGAGCCGAACACTGCGAGCAACGGTTTGTGATCCGTCAACAACGAAAAACGTCGTCCGTACAACTTTTGGTGGAACTTTGTTACTGTGAAAATAATTGCTAGGACACCCTTCTCGATCTGGCTGCAGTTTCGCTCAGGGTATGTGTGCGACCTTACTGCGTGTGCGATCACCTTTTCATTTCCATGTGGAAACGTATGTGATATCAAAGCACCTGTTCCATAGTTGGATGTGTCTGCATCCACGATAAGTGGTAACGTCGGATCGTAGTGCGCAAGCAGGAGGTCTGAGGTCAGCAGGGCTTTGCTGCGACCAAAGGATTGTTGATATTCCTTTGATCACCCCCACGTGGCATTCCTGGTAAGCAGTTGGTTCATTGGCGTTCAGATTTGATGGGGTTCTGTGATGAAGGAACTGCAGTGACTGACCGGCCTCAGAAAAGATCATAGAGTTGGCACCTCCGTTGGAGGTGGCATCCTTTGTATAGCTTCTACGTTGTCCGGGTCAGGTCTTCGGCCATCGGTGTCCACAATTAAACCACCGTATTTGATGCTGGATATTCAAAAGCTGCATTTTTGGCGCGAAGTTGAAAGCCATATTCACCCGAACGAGTGGGAGTTCAGTCCAGCTTCTGCTCCAGATTCTCTGTATTGTGACCCATGATTATGTTATCTGGGTAGGTAGTCGCACCTAGACTATCCGTGATCATCGTATCCATCACCTTCTGGAAGGTGGCTGGCGTTGTCTTTACATAGAACGGCGGACTGTTGAATCGGCAGTCCTTTGTGGGCGTTAATTGTCAACAGTTCCTTGGACACTTCAGCGACTGACTGTTGTAAATAGGACTCGACCAGGTCAAGCTTCGCGAAACGTTTCGCGCCATTCAGCTTCGTGAAAAGGTCCTCTAGTGTTGGTAAGGGATACCGATGCCTCTCGAAAGTGTCCTTTAGACCTGTGGAGTAGTTTGCGCAAAGTTGTATTGTTCCATTTGCTTTTGCCCACGACGATCGGAGCCGCCCATGCTGAATAATTCACCGGTTCAATTACTACAGCTTGTTGAAGACGTTCCAGCTCTCTTTCGACAATTGCCAGCGCAGCGTGGGGTATTGGACGCTTGGGTCGACATGCCGGCTTTGTTCCAGGACGAAGAGGTAAGACTGCTTTCATCTTGGTGCAGCAGCCGAGTTCTGCTGTGAACTGATCCGAGTGCCTCTGTTGGACAGCGTTTCTGAGTGTTGGTTTGACTTCTAGAGGCATTGTGGGCTTCTGCTGAACTTGGGTTCGGTTACAGATTTGAAGTAATGGCCCATCAACTAGGTACATTTTGTCGATCTAATTCAATTCCAGGAAGGTGCAGGTCAGGATTGTTGGGTACGTGGCAGGTGTTCACGAAAGAGTTTGTCACCATAGATCGGGTTCGCCTGTGAAGCTTAAAGGTCGTGTATATCAGATAACAGTGACGACTGTATTACTTTACGGCATCGAAAATTGGCCACTCGGGATAGAAAACGTGAACCGTCTTGACGTATTTGACCACCGATGTCTGCGTTCAGTCACCCGTATCGGGTGGCACCAGCGAGTAGGCAACAAGGAGGTTAGGAAGCGGGTGTTTGGCACGTTTGTTCAATCCTTTCATTTGCACAGACTTAGATGATTAGGTCATGTAGTAAGAATGTCAGCTAGTCGCTTGCCACACCGTACACTCTTTGCCGACGCTGCGGTCGATTGGCGTAAGGTTCGAGGTGGACGGATGATGACCTGGCGTAGAGAAATGAAGTGGTTCATGAAGGGTTTGGTCACTGCAGATCGGGTTCGTCTCCCGAGCTGGGGCCCTCGTGACTCACAGAGTTGGTGGTTGGGGACGTTAGGCGAGATGGCGGCTAACCGAGCTCAGTGGCGTGAATGTTGTCGTTGTTTGGCCGAGTTGTCTGTGAAGTGAGTGCACTTAGTGACGTGGTGTAGTGAACGCCGTAAGAAAGCTGTCTTGCTGATGAAGCCTTACTTTCGCCTACAGCTCGGTCGTTTGTTTGCAAAGTGTAGGCACGTTGATGTTGTACGTTTGAATGTAGACGTAGCTATTTTTTGGTAGTCAGGTTCCTTCTTGTTCCCTTCTTTTTTCTCTCTTCCTATACAGGGTTCCCCTGTTTTCCTCTTGAAGATTAGGTGGCAGTTAAGCATCAGTGTAAACCACTGATCTATTGCTGTCTGTTGAGGATGATCACATTGACAAAGTAACTCACATCGCGCACGCTAATAGATAAAGATCCGATGAACTACAGTCTGCTGGTCCTCCAGCTTGGGGGCTAGAAGGTTAGCTTCTTTATCCGGATAAAGTGTCAATTCCGATGCACTGCCACCCACCCTCAACTTCGTGACACAGGCTTTTAAGCCAAAGATTTCGGTTGAGAATGCTAATCGTTTTCCTGTCCAGATGTGGGCATCCTGACCGTTTATCATCCCATACACAATCATGACTATTTACACTATTCATCCTTGATACCCAACGCATTCAGCATAATGTTGGGACAGAAGCAGCACAGTAATTCGGGGATTCGCCAAAGACAATGGGTCCAGTGTATTTGCTCTGCTTAGCCAGAAAGTACGTGACCAACAAGGAGAGGGTTGTTTTGACACTTACTTCGTGTTGTGGAAGCAGTTGACCAGATTTGTTCATACGCCCTTCGAATGGTGTCTGGGATCTGCCCTCTGGAGCCGGTGATCATCACCATTATTCATGCCTTCCCCGGGGTTCATCGATCGCTAGCGGAGAAAAAAGATATCCGTACACCAGACAGGCGACGTGCTGTCGGGGAGCCCGTGTGCTTCCGTCGAGGCATCGAAGAGCTTATATTGGCATTTTATGGAGTCCCGGCTGCCAACCGTGAATCCACCACAACCCGGTGATACTGCTGCTCATTGTCTGCGACTGCTTATTCGTCCGGCAAACGCCGTTTCGTTCGCAGTTAGCCATCACTCAGGAGGCTGCTGTCCAATCCGTGGCCTGGAGACGCACCCAAAGGCGTTAAACTAGCCCACTTGCCTGGGTTCCAGATAGCCTTTCAGAAGCAGAGGTGGCTTTGATGTTTAGGTTGTTAGAATGCAATGTGACTGCATGTTTAGATCTTTCCTATTTTTCTCTGTTCAGAGATGGTGAAGAAAGCTTGATATCAGAGCTGATAGAACTTTTTAATACGAATTGGAATACCTTGTGCTTGGTGATTATTGGCATTTATTTCGTTTACAGAAAACCGACCTGAACTCTGTGTGATGGACCCCGATTCATCATGTTAGTATCTAACTCGTCCAAGTTAGTCGGTGGCCTTATGTTGCGTCAACTCTCTAAACCCAGTAAAGACAGGATACATGAAGAACATGCAGAACTACGACATACAAACTTACAGTCGTAACTACCTTTTGTCTGGCTGCTCTTCTTTGACCTGTCTCACCTGGTTGGATCTGCAAGGACCGCAGTCGTAGTAAACGTAGCCCTCCGGATACAAATAGTTAATCTAAGCGGCGCCGATTGATTTTCAGTGTTTCCATTGATACCTGTTATTTGGAGTTCAAGCCAATTAGAAGGGATTCCAATTAGCGTTTATATTCCATATATATATATATATATATATACGATTTGGCTTAAGCGTCAGAAAGTGAACCGTTGTTTTATTCACAAGCTAGGGTTGACTAGTTAAGCTCTTACGAACACAGAACACAAGATGTTCAAAAATTGATGACTATGGGCAGACGGGTTTACTTCAGCATCGAACGCCAGTGGCACTTAATCAGTTTCCTCGTCGGAATATTGCACATAAAGCGATGGGTTGCCTCCATCTTCTAGACGATATGGTCTACCGTTCTGCTGATTTACTGCATCACTCACTGGTACCACCAGATGATGTGCAACGTTGTAGACCTGCGTTTTCCATGAACAGCACAGATCGTCATGTGCTGCACTTACCCTTACACTAATACATGTAACTTTTAAGCTGTGGTTCTCTGTGAACTCACCCTCTCTTTGCTTGTCGCTCTCTTGTTTAGCTATGTTTTTTGCGAGGCATGCCCAAGCCTCCTCCTTCCAATGTTTACAAATTGTACGCCTCAAAGCAGTTGAAAGTAAGTAACATTAGTGGTCGTTAGGTTATCTACTCTGTTGTTTTCTTTTTCTAGACCGGTATGAAAATGGTGGAAGTGGCTCGCCACTGGAAAACTGACGTAACTGACGAAGACAAAGCTGTAAATCTTGAAATCGCTAACAAGTTTCCGGCTTTAATATTTTTTATTTTTCATTTTGTTGTTGACAGCAAAAACCGTGTCAGACTTTCTTCACTGAGGATGTTTGCAGGCTTAATCACGAAAGCCTACCCACTTTTAAATATGCCGGAGAACCTGGAGGTTTTTTCAGTCGAGGTTATTTCCTGAAAAATTGTAATGGCAACTTTTGAGCACCGTTTGCTTGGTACGATTGCTATGTAAGATTTTTTCCATAGGAATTCAATGTGGAAAACAAACTTTTAGGCTAATTTTCACCTCACCACGGTTTTACGCAAATTCGTATGTCGTTGCGGCCTTTGTTTTCAGGTGAACTTTTCGGCTAGCTGCTTTCTGAAAAACGCTTGACTTGAGTATCGCCTTCATTATGTTTCGTTAATGATGAACATCCATGTCACGACCAGGCTTCGATCTCCGGTCACCGTTTTGACTTGGCAACTGTGTTGGCTGTTCTGCCATTGGCACACACTTCACAGCTTCCGTCGAAGGTAGTCCTGGAAAAGTAGAGAAGCTCAGTCGGTATATGAGTGCTCTTAAGAAGTCAAAGGTGATTTTGGCGAACAGTCTGTTTTCGGTTATTCATCATCGGGCCAATTACATAACATTTTATACCATCATGGTTGTCAAGCGAGAGAAAATCAAGAGCAATTAGTCACAGAACTACGTCAAACGGGCGAGTCGAAGTCCGTTTGGAGTGCAATTCTGGCGCACCTTGTAGACACAAGGCACCAAATCTCCCTTATAGTGACTTTCCAGCTCATTTACTGCCTGCTCATCCGTCATTTTAGAGGAGCCAAATTTCGTATTCTGGCCACCGCGGAAGCGATCGGAATTCGGTTGCGCAATCCACAGTTGTGTGCTCAGAAGTTTGTTCAGGCCCTACGGTTACCGTGTCCCCCATTATCCACTTGACTACTCCGGAGGTCAATTTTGTCACCTAATTGTCCTCTAATTCACAACCGTTTGACGTAGTTCTGTGACTGATTGCCCTTGATTTTCTCTCGCTTGACAACCATGATGGTATAAAATGTTATGTAACTGACCCGATGATGAATAACCGAAAACAGACTGTTCGCCAAAATCACCTTTGACTTCTAATGAACTCATGGGCCTATTCGAATCGTTGAATGCCCTTTACTTGGGAATGTGGAATAGTCGAATGCCCGTCGGGAACATTAATAAAGTCATCAAATGGTTAGGTTTCCAGGACGCCTAACCCATTGACATCCATCAACGATTTTGATCTTCGTCATGTGGACTACAACTTTTTCGTGATGTGTCTGTCCGCCACACCCCGCATATGTGGGGTGTCGTAACACGCCCGGGCACGGAGTACCGGTGGTCGCCAGACTGACTTAATTGCCATAAAACGCCTATAATACTAGAGAGGCGGTAAAGCGGGCGAATCGGGAACCATGGTAACCCACAATCAAGGACTCGTGCTGAATTTTTTTGTTCCCAGGAGAATTCCTAGACCGATTCGTTGTTGTTTCGCATACGCTTCGTCCCGATAGTTTACATGTTCAGTTCGCCTATGTCGTCCACATTCAGCGTCCGCCACCACGAGGTCAGGCGTGTAGCAGGAGATCGACAGTCATAGGCAGCAATACATCAGTGGTTCACACTAACGCTTAACTACCACACAACTATGAAGAAAAAGCAAACCCTGTATAGGAAGAGAGAAGGTGAAAGAAGGGGACGGAAAGGAACCTAACTACTGAAGATAACTACATCTATAACCAAACATTCAACATCAAGATGCCTACACTTTGCAAACAAACAACCGGGCTACAAGTGAGAGTAAGGCGTCATCAGCATGACAGCCTCCTTACAGCTTTCGCTGCGCCGCCTCATTGAATGCACTCACTTCACAGACAACTCGGCCAAACAACGACAACATTCACGCCACTGAGCTCGGTTAGCCGCCATCTCACC
>QNGE01001589.1:30806-88286 GCA_008508345.1 Paragonimus westermani
TGTTTGTGTTGTGAGTATTCATGGTTGTGTGTGGGCTGAGATACTGCCAGGACGCCCAGACCTAGACAGGAGAACGATTAGGGTTCTCAACCAAAGCCTTTGGCTCAAAAGCCTGTACCGCAAGGCAGCGGGTGGGTGGCGGTGTACCAGAAATGGTTCGTTTTTCGGAAAGAGATGCCAACCATCTTCCAACCCCCAACCTGGAGGACCAGGAGACTGTGGTTTGTCAGACCTCTACCTGTTGGCCTCTCTGTTATGAGTAACTGTTGATATGCTCACCACTCCGTCCATTTTAGCCCAGAATTTCATCGAGATGCGCAAGCCGTCACACCATGTCAAGTTCCAGCCTCACCGTGACGGGATCGGCAGTAAGACACGTGGTTCCCTCAGCACGACTCGGTCAGGCGTCCAATTGCTTTCGCAGATCGGGTGCGCTTATTGTGCATCATATGCAACTATGCAGAATGCACGAAGCCTGCAAGTTCTTATACCATGTATTTTATGTTGTAGTTGGATGTTACGAATTAAGACCCGTAGGAGAATGTGGTCCGAGTTAACCTATCCGCCGATTGATTCTGTCTCAATGGCCGAGTTCTTAATATCCGTTCCGTCTTTCATGTTCTGGAGTAGATTAGCCCACGCTTGTTTTGCATACTTCGTCGTAAGCGCCTGGTGACCATCGACTATTTCAGCCCATGAGTTTCGTGTGTTGACCACTACAACGGCTGAATGTTAGACCATCCCTGAATTGATCTCTCCGAGCATACTTGAGACAGAGGTTCGTGGTGGTCAAAGCAAGAGAACCAATACCAATAAACAACCAAATTGTTCTTTGTGAACGCTCCATCACGTTCCTGTTCAGCGAATTTTGTGATTTCAACTTTTCGGAGTGGTTCTACTTTGCGGCGTTATTTTTCTAAATTAACGGGTCAGTTACTGTGCTTCAACTGAAGGTGATTGAGCGACGTGAGCATCGTTCACATGCGAATGTAGTCCAGTGCGCGAGTGTAGTGGTTCGATCCTGTTAAATATAAGGTATTTGACGCAGCGATCAACATGGCTGGCTCGTGCGAATGAGGACCGGAGTTCCAGTCCAGATCGTGGTTTGGATGTGCACTACTGACGTGCTCTAACAAGAGCGAAACTGGAACTTTTCTGAAGAGTTTGGCCGGAAGGTCTATCTGATCGTGAAAACTGCGGCCAGCTCAGTAATGCTCACTGTATATCATGAAAGTCCCTGGCTACGTGAGCTTTTGATAAGTAGCCTGTCAGGGTCATGATTTTACCAGTGATCCGATTGTAAAAAAATTCGAGTTTTGACCGGACTCGAATCGATGACTGTCCCTACAGAATAAGCGCTTTACCAGCTGATCTAAGGAGCGACGCTGGGAGCTCAAAAATGTTATTCCTGGTCACAGATACTCACGGACTGCTTGTGAGGTTTTTTCCGACTGCCAGTCTCCTGGACAATTCGGTAAATTCCAAATAACGCAGTGCACTGTGTGGGCAACTGATTCTGAAAGTGAACTTCTGGAGTTTTCGAGCTCTTTTAATAGTTTAGCTGGGTGTATTGTTCATGACGTTGATTCGAGTCCATTCGAAACCAAGAATTTTTACAATTGAGTCTCTTTTAAATTAAAGTTGCAGAATGGGAACAGATTGAATGAAAGAGTTGATAGACTGACATGAACAAAGATGGCACAGTTGCATCAAACTGTGAAGGGCGGCTTGTGAAATGATTTTTTACTTACGCACAAGGTGGTTGCGTCGTGCCTACCGAATTACAATCAGTTCACTTCCCTCTGCTGTCTAACTTCAATTCGATAATCGTGGACCTCTGCTGTGACAAACAATCGCTACTTGGTCTTATCCCAAGCAGTCACGTGGGGGAAGTGAAATGTCTCAGCTGCGTTCGTTTCATTGCTGTTTCCAGTTGAATGCTTAGGTAGTGCACTGACTACTTATTATCGATCAATACAGAGAGAAACACATAAGTAAGGGTCTTTCTCCCTGTTGTAACAGTCTGTGTACCTATAAATGAAGTCGAGTTTCCAATTTTTTGTCCACGGAGAACGTGCACAGTCGTTCGTTTTGGTTCTGTTGATACACCTGCCAGACATTTTTAACTACCTTTGCTCTGACGGCAAATTAATGCCTTGCCTTCTAGCTTGAGATGAGTTTCACTTTTTCTACCGACGGAACTCCCGACACATTCAATTACGTTTTGTTCCTGTTGTGTGCTCTGTTGACTTTTATATACGCCGGTATGTGTCGTGTAGTTTTCTTTGTTTTCAATATCTAGCGGCTTCAACTCGAACTTGAAAAAGCACATAGTGAGTTTACGAGGGAATTGGCTATGTGGGCACGATCCAAGAATTTACCTTTATCCGGCCCCATCGAAAAAGTTGCAGAGGCCTACTGTTTTACAAACGGACTAGTTCAAAGCACTTATGGTTCTGATGGCAATAATGAGAACCCCAAGTCGGCTCAGGTGGGCTTCTTTTTGCCAGTTTCATTGATTACGCTTGCCTGGGAATATGAACTTGTTCTCTCCAGTGTGCCGTCTGATGACCAACTGACGGCGCACTTTAATTGCTTTCCCCTGATTTTTTTCCTATTTCCCATTACTTTCAGTCACATTGTTACCAATTTGACTCTATGTGCTTCACCCCAGCATGAAGCACCGAGGCATGTTTTTGGTGTGAACCATAGGATATGGCCGTAGTGTTTAGGCATTCTTGACCTTTTATTAATTCTAACAGTGTTTATCGTTTCCAAATTAACCCCTTGAACTGTGCGTTGTTTATCAGTTTTGAAATGAGTATATTGGTTTGTTCAAGGAGTTACCGTTTATATTGGTGGTAAGGTAGAAAATAGTAAAGATGACTAAAATGAAGGGAGAAGTGATATCACGGTTAACCAGTCATATCATACTCTGCCAGTCTGAACACGTAACTTCAATTCGATAATCGTGCACCTCTGCTGTGACAAACAATCGCTACTTGGTCTTGTCCCAAGCAACTTTTGCTTATGGATCTCTGGAGACCATTCTACAGCCTATGGGTTCCTCGTTAATTGATTAACTTGTTTTTTATCAACGTTTTTCGTTAAACCTTATCTGTCCAGATCGTTCTGTTTCAAGTAGTGTTTGACAGAGCTGCCTACTCACTCCCGTCTGCTTTAACCACGTAACATGTCTTAAAAAACGCGGAGATTAGCTTCTTCCAAGTACCCAGCTGACTAACCCTGAGTTTGTAGACGAATTAACTGTGCAGACAGCACATTGACCATATTGAGCCCTATAAACCGGTACTTTCTAACGTAGGCAATGTGAGAATCTGAGGGAACGGTGAACGAAACTTGGACGAAAATGTATTCTACAGAGGGGCACCTGAAATGTTCACATGCGGAAATCAAGATTTATTCAAAGTGAATTTCAGACTAATGCTGATAAGTGGATTTGCCTGCATAAAGCCCATCCACTGTATTGACCTCTAAACATGTATATAGGGGTATGTCAGATTGTTTTTAATGGTACTCTTATTTGTCACTCTTCCGTGCTTAGTGCTCATTAAGTTAGGATTACATGACTTCACTTTCGGAAAACTGAAGGGTCAGTAAATTGAACAAGTTTGGAAACCGCCAGTTTAGAAATTAGAGATGGTTTGTATGAGACACACTTAGCAATTTCAAATTGAAATCAAGAGCTAATACACTGCTGAATTGGCTCTGATCTTATCTTCGTTTTCGTACATGGACCGCTTGCGGCTGTTGACCATCATCATCATTATCATCGGACAGCAATAGATCAGTGGTTCACACTGATGCTTAACTGCCACGTAATCTTGAAGAGAAAAACAGGGGAACCCTGTATAGGAACAAGAATGAACCTGACTACCAAAAAATAGCTACGTCTACATTCAAACGTACAACATCAACGTGCCTACACTTTGCAAACAAACGACCGAGCTGTAGGCGAAAGTAAGGCTTCATCAGCAAGACAGCTTCCTTACGGCGTTCACTACACCACGTCACTAAGTGCACTCACTTCACAGACAACTCGGCCAAACAACGACAACATTCACGCCACTGAGCTCGGTTAGCCGCCATCTCGCCTAACGTCCCCAACCACCAACTCTGTGAGTCGCGAGGGCCCCAGCTCGGGAGACGAACCCGATCTGCAGTGACCAAACCCTTCATGAACCACTTCATTTCTCTACGCCAGGTCATCATCCGTCCACCTCGAACCTTACGCCAATCGACCGCAGCGTCGGCAAAGAGTGTACGGTGTGGCAAGCGACTAGCTGACATTCTTACTACATGACCTAATCATCTAAGTCTGTGCAAATGAAAGGATTGAACAAACGTGCCAAACACCCGCTTCCTAACCTCCTTGTTGCCTACTCGCTGGTGCCACCCGATACGGGTGACTGAACGCAGACATCGGTGGTCAAATACGTCAAGACGGTTCACGTTTTCTATCCCGAGTGGCCAATTTTCGATGCCGTAAAGTAATACAGTCGTCACTGTTATCTGATATACACGACCTTTGAACTTCAGAGAGATTTCTCTCTGTCGCCATAGGTGCCTCAGATTGGCGAACGCCGCCCAAGCCTTAGAGATTGCTGCGGACGTGTTCTCATTGTTGCAGATGGTCCTTGTACTTTTGTCCTATCGTCCGTTTATATGTTTTACCAGCCGTTGGTGACTGGTTACATTGGATCAATAAGATTCTTCTTTCTGATTGATCAGTTGATTGTCAGACTGGTCACATTTACGGTTGACATGACGCATTCGTTTTGGTCATCTACTGAGTAGCAGGTCATTTTCATCGTATCATTGTCACTTGGGGAAGTTTGGAAGCTTCTTGTGCAGCAGCACGAACAGTATGAGGCCACTCAGTTGAAGTTGATTGAAGCCATGGCGCAGAAAATGACAGTTCAACAGAGTTCAGCAGTTGCAGCCACACTGTCCTTAACAAAACCACTGACCAGCAGCATAACGAAATTCGGCCATCAACCGGATGGCGGGATCACTTTCGAGACATGGTTCAGGCATTATGGGGAACTGTTCAAGGAGGACGCAGTAAACCTAGATGATAGTGTTCAATTCCGACTCCTGCGCAAGCTTGGCCCGACGGAACACGCTCAGTATTTTAATTACATTCTGCCACGTGAATGTTCATTCACAGACACCACGATGATTGATTCGCAGTTTCAGCGAACGTATGTTGTTGTTCAATACTCGATTCAAATGCTTGCAACTCAGTAAACAATACTCGGAGGATTTCTTAACATTTGCCGGTGTGGTCAATCGTGAGTGTGAGAAGTTCAAACTGTCATATCTCACCAACCTTAAGTCAGAATTCGGTGCGGGTATTCGTACACGTATGTTATCGGAACTAAAAAAACAACCCAAACATGACATTGTAGGCACCGACAGATGAATGCCAACGATTAATGACTTAAAAACGATACCGGATTGGCTAAAGACAAGCACAACGGCGACGAAAGCGTCAATGTGTGTGTGTTATCAATAAAGCAGGAGGAATCCAGTCAACAGGATTCACAGCAAGGCCATCGAGCGTGTGTTGGCACTGTGGAGAGTGGCATTTTGCGTGGATTTGCAAATTTCGAAATCACGTGTACCAAAACTGTGGGAAACATAGGCACAAAGTAATTTGTTGTCGGATAACATCATCCAGGCGTTTACGGGGGCCCAGAGAGACGTACACCTATTATGTTAGTCGTTGTCTTCGCCGCATTCGATGGCGATATTTCAAGGAACAAAAGATATGTTGACATTTTGCTGAATGGTACAAAGGTGCACCTACAGGTGGATACGGCCTGTGACATAAAACACATCTCCGAGAAAACCTGGCATCATCTACGTAGACGGACATACGTGCTAACCGATCACGTGGTATGGAACACCTCGGAAACTCAAATTCCATTTGTGGAAAAGCTAAAATGTGAGGCTAAACTTGGCAATTTACATGTTAGCGGTATCTGTTACATTGTAAAGGATCTCAAGTTGAATTTATTGGGTATAGACGGGGTTGATAAACTGGGATTATTCGAGGTGCAACTGAATTCAGTCTGTAGTCAAGTCTGTCCAGTTACTGAAATTATGTCGGCCTGTCGGATGCCAAGGTCGTTTGTTGACGCGGACGTAAAGACAGAAATGATTTCACAATTGCAGGGACAATATCATAAACTTTTAGAAGATGGTTTTGGTCGGTATACACAGGCAAGGGCTACCCTGTATCTTCGCTCAGATACAAAACCAGTTTTCTGTCCCCAATAGCATATGTACTGTTGTTTCGCTAGAGGATGAGTAGGACCGGCTGGAAAGATTGGGAGTCATTAGTCCAGCAAACTATTCGGTTTGGGCCACACCTCTAGTAGTAATAGAAAGGCAGATTGGTCGCTACGGCTATGCAGTGACTTCTCAACTGGTTTAAACGGAGCATTGGAGACTCCTCGGTATCCACTCTCTGTTCTCGAGGACCTGTACGCAAAGCTAAACAGCGGCAAGATTTTTTCTAAGATTGATTTTTCTCAAGCATATCTGCAAGCAGAGGTCAACACACAGTAAGCAGTTTCTAACCATTAACACACACCGCAGACTGTACCATTTCAACCGCCTACTGTTTAGTGTGAACTGTGCTCCGATGATCTTTCAGCAAATCATATACACGATGTTAACTGGGTTGACACGTGCAATGGCTTACTTGGACGGCATTATTAACGTTAGTGGCACGGTGAAAGATCATCAGTCGCACCTTCCGTCGGTTTTTTAAACGCATCGAAGAGTATGGTTTCCAAATCAGGTCCAACAAATGCTCCTTCTTCATGGAAAGTATTCAGTGTTGGCCAGGAGGGTCGTAGGCCTGACCCAGAGTAGATGAAAGCCGTTACAGAAATGCCCGCGCCAACAGATAGGAATACCCCCCAATCTGGTAAACTATTACAAGAATTCTCTGCCTCATGTGAAGAATGTTCGTGCACCATTGAATCATCGGCTTACCAAGGGTTGTTCATGACTGTAGTCAGAAGCCTGCCAGTATTCGTTCGTAGGTATCAATCAAATTTTGTCCTCTCATTTGCTTTTAACCCATTATGACCCAAAACTACAACTACTTGTTGCTGCATATGCATGCCGGTACGGCATTGGAGTAGTCGTTCGGCATGGATTTCCTAACAGTTCACAAAAGGCGCTTTCACATGCTTTGCGCACACTAAATTCGACTGAGAAAGGCTTGTGCTCATATCTGCAGTTAAAAAATTCCACAAAATGTTGCACGGACGGAAGTTTACGTTATATACAAACTATAAGCCTCTTCTGTCAATTTTTGGTACAAATAAGGGTAATTCCGGTTCACACTGCTAACCGATTACAGCATTATCTCGTCTCATAGCAAAAGAGACAATCACAAGACTTGATGAGGACTCAGTCATTTCATCAATGTCAACAGATGATGAAATTTGCAAACATTTTTCAGACTCAATCAGTGATCTACCTGTAACTGCTAAAATGGTGACAATGACAACAGAGGAGGATGCCTGGTTACAGCAAGTAATAGTTGGCCAACTGGTTCGATAGATTAGGAATTGAACCATTTTTATCGTCGTAAGGAGTTACTTACCGTGGTTAACGGGTGTTTAATGTTAACAGACCGTGTAGTGATTTCAACAGTTCTACAGCAGCGCGTAATAAGGCAGCTACATTTGGGCCATTCTGTTATTAGCCGTATGAAATCGGTGGCTTTCGGTTACTTTTACTGGCCAGGAATTGACGGTCAAATCGGGAATTTGATTCGAACTTAGGGAACTTGTGCAATGGCAGCAAAAATGCTCGTTAAATCTGAATTGTGCAATGCGCCCAAGGCTGACTAACGTTGGTTCCGGCTTCACCTTGATTTTACGATTCCATTGAACGGACTCTTCTATTTATTAGCGGTCAATGTACACTCGAAATAGCCAAAGGTTTTTCCAACGCGAATGGCTACAGCATCAACAACCATTTCTCATCTTTGATGCTTTTACGCCCAATTTGGTGTTCCGGAAGTTTCAGTGACAGACAGCGGGCCGCATTTCAGTTCAGTGGAATTCCAAACATATTGTGTCAGCAACGGTGTTCATCACGTATTCACGCCAGCTTGTCACCTACAGTCTAATGGTCAGGTGGAGAGATTTGTAGATATGTTTAAGAAGGCCGTACAGAAATTGGAAGAATTTAAGATGGAGCAGAGGATTAATGTTTTTCTGAGGGCCTACCGTTCAACAGCTAACCCGGGGATATCGAAACGGCAGTCACTGGCTGAAGGATTTATGGGACAACAGTTAAGAATGTCACTTACCGCTATACGGCCAAAGATCAATCCAACAGAGAGAAACAGGCCGATGGAGGCGCAGTTCATAGAGCACACCCCAGATATTTCCGACCGGCAGATGCAGTCTATGTGCGAAATATGCGTCACACTGGGGAATTCTGGCTACCTGCCCTGAATGTCAGTCGTAAGGGTAGTGTTATCTACCGAGTAAGAGTTGGAAACTTTATCTGGACACGTCATACCAATCACTTGAGACGGCGAGCTGACGATAGCCAGGAATGTCAACGGACCAACAGCCATTGACATATTGCTGGATACATGCCAAGCACCCCCAGTTACCTCAGACACCGTGGATCTTCGCAGATCTAATCGTGTTCGTCGATCAATCACACATTTAATTGTTAACCCCAGAAAACGTCCTCATTACATGTGAGATGTTGCGGGCGCGTTCTCACTGTTGCAGATGGTCGATGTACTTTTGTTCTATCGCCCGCTTATCTGTCTTACCAGCCGTTGGTGGCCTGGTTACATCGGATCAATAGGTTTCTGCTTGATCGATTGATTGTCAGACTGGTCACATTTACGGTTAACATGATGCATTGGTTTTGGTCATCTACTGGGTGGCAGAAATCTAGTGTACACACTTAACTCTCGTGTTCTGATCCCCCACTGCTGGTAAGGTTATAACAGGGATACGCATTTCTACTTCGTTCCCTACATCTCCACCGCCGCTGATGCAGCTTCCCAGGTATACAAACCGGTCAACGGCCTCCATGACTGTTGACCTGGCTACTGTCATCTCATCACATGCGCTGCTAAAGGCTAACAGTGAACAGTGTTAGGCTAGCATGTAACTAGGCTGTGATAGAGACAGCGTACAACGGCGCATTTGTACATCAAACTTATTTAGAACGTGCGAATTGTTAGGCTAATGTGTTATTTGAAAGTGGGATAACGTCAGTGCTTATCAGCATCTCGTAACAGTGGTATTATTCAACGAACTTTTGTTCCCTCCGTTCAGTTCTTCGCGGGAAATGCTGTTCACTGATGCGATTACTCTATCCTCTGGATAAGTAAGTGATCGTTAACCTCAGGCGAACTGTTTCTGTTGGCAAAGATTGGCGGTCCGATCAGTTGGGTGGTAGAGCAGATACGGAATGCATTGCAATCTCGCTAATCGAGTAACCTAACTAGCTTCGTCTTCGTGCCGGCGAAACAAGCGTGCACGGGTACGTACATAATGTTTTTCCTCGGACTAGTTGTGAGCCATCTACCTATTTGGCATTCAGGTTCGGCTTCTCTCCGAGTGACTACGTTATTAGCTCACCGTTTAACTACTCCTTATAGTTCCAGTACTGCCAACTCGAACTTATCTCAATTAATTTTCGTATTCCTGATGTTTCTCCCCTTTACTTTCTAGCTGTCGATTACGAAGAAAAAACGAAAACGAACCCGGTTGCCTGTCTACAAAAGTTAACTTAATTACATGAGTGACGGTGATTGCTTTCTAACTGCTTTCTTAATTCCTGTTAAATGTACTCTTGACATTGCCTAATGTATTTTATATTTCTGGCATCTATACAGTGAAACGTGACTGCCTTTCAATGCGTGTTCTGATTTCACGTTTGCATGAGTGAATTTTAAGCGGTTTTGTTGTCTGTGATTGCTCTTTGATTCAAGCGGACTTTTTGCCTCCACGTTCGTTCATCTCATTTCGTTATATTCTAGTGTACCAAATACCGAAACTGTCTTTAAATGGGATTATTTGTGCCCCTTAATCAGTACTATTGATGTAACACAAACCAGCACCTGTAATTGGTCTTAACACTTTAAGGCCGCTTCTAATCGTCTGAAAATGTCACGTATGCATAATGTCACCCCTTAGTACCGTTTCATGCAACTTTGTAGTCACTTAAATGCAACAGCCCTTGCGTTCAGTTGACATCGCGCGTTCAAGTTTTTTTTACTAGGAGACGCTTACGGAACTACTAACGGATACCCTTGCCAACTTCACTGTTGCCTCAGTGTCTTAAGCACTTCACGGAGAGGTCAACAGATGGATGACGATTGTTTCGGCCACGATCGGGACCGGTCTAAAGTGAACCCGAAAAAAAGATAGTTTCGGTGAGGGAATTCAGAGGCTTTGATGGAATCGTTTATTTCACCCAAGTTCTAAACAGTTGCAGATGTGCATATTTTCACGTCTGTTGATTGGCTACTTTGGTTGATGCTGTCGGATTAGGGGTACTCTGTGACGTATGTGGCTTGCCCTGGGGATGTGATAAAATCGATGTGTACAGAATGAGGCGGCTTTAGCTTGCAATTAATCTTTTTGGTGTAAATGCACGACTGCGGTGGAGATAGTAGTTGCACAGCGAACCAAATATTTTTTTATCAGCAATATTAGGTGTGTAAGTGATGCTAGCCGCAGTATCATCTTTAAATGAGAACAAGTGGTTAATGGATTTCTATTTTGCTGCATGTGATTGTGTAGGTGTTTCGTCAGTCACCATATTCGCACCGATAGATTGCTTAACTGTGACGTATTCAAAGCTGTGAAAAATGTACTTTCCTGTTGGAGAATATTTTTGAGGCAGCGGATGACACTTCCTTTAATTTAACGGGACCAAGTTGCATTGGAAATGTTGGCTAGTGTGTTATATTCTGACGTATCTTACGTTCAGGGGATCATTCGAGCGACAGTGCGGGTCACCTACTATTACAAGACCTTTCCATGGACCGAATGTTGTTAGTGGTCTGATAAAATTGCCCCAGTGTTGTACTGTAGCTATTGGTACGTTAAGTACGCGGATGGTATAATCAGTGTAACTTTTGTAAATGTTGTTGACTTTGACGATTTCTAATAATCAGCCAATCTCAAGTATTACTGCGTAAACCTCAGTACTCGGGAGTACTGGTAATGATCCCTCCCCAACAATATAACTTTTCACTGTACTTAGCCTGAACATTATGAATAGTCTAATTATGTAATCGTTTGAAACTGTTTGCTGATGTGCAGAAGTGTCGTGCCTAATGTTTATTCGTAGAAAGTGTGCAATTTCTCTTGAGCGAATATTTGTAGGCAAACGAGTCAAAATCAAAGGTAACTGATTGTTTTCTTGTTTCATTGAGTGCTTGGACACTAGTGATAGATTCGACTTAGTCACTTAACTCATGGACTAGTATCTCCTGTCTAACCAGGGCTACCATTAAGCTAGACCGACGCCACTCCCATTGAGGGTTTACCATTGAAGTCGCTACTTTGAGGCTATCTGTGTGTTCATGAAGTCTGTGTGCCTGAAACGTCAGACAGCGTTATGTTAAGTTCTATTCGTTTCCCCCCCCCCTGTTTGCCAATAGTTTGTGTTTATGATGCAATTGTTCAGTTCCGAGTGAGCACGTTTGATTCAACTTTGGAGTCCAACTGAAGGATTCCGTATTTATTGAAATTTAAATGCCACTTCGAAGTTTGTGTTTATGATGCAATTGTTCAGTTCTTTGTTTTCAGGCTGAAAGTGGATTTAAGGCCTATTTCAATCGGAGTACAGATGGTGTAACCGACCTCTGCTCTGCTGCTGAATGCGATCCTTTTCGAGTATGGCTGGGCGGTCTGCCCCCTAGAATCACAGAGTATGCTGTTCTCCAGTTGACTCGACAGTTTGGACCTTTATCCGACTTTCACTTTCCTGTGCATAAAGTGGGTGATACTCGAGGATCCACGGTGGGATATTGTTTCATCACCTATAAAGATGCACAATCCGCTGCAAAAGCTCTCAAAGCGTATGTGCTTAGTTTCGACCAATTTTCAAATTTTTCTGATATTACATAATTGCGTCAAATGATCATTTGTTATATCTTCACCTTGTACGTCACGAAGTATCTGATTTGAAATGTGTTTTCGAACACGTAATGAAGAAATTGCCAATTGTTCCAAACCTGGACGAAAGTGCCTGGTGTAGTCGTAGTTAGATATTGTAGTGTTGTTTACCGGTGAGGATTTATATTCCTGCCACATTAACAGTAACTCTTTTGAGAACAAAGAACTGAATTGCGCAATGGAATAGCTGTCTGTTCCGCGATGGCTAGCATTCGTTAATCGACCAGTTTGGGATGGTTGGCCGGAATTTTGTCAACTTTGCGAAAGACCTGTTTTAGTTGAATGTGATTGTTAGTATCGGCTAGAGGTGCAACTGCTGGGTGCCCCCCTTTTGTAAGCAAACAGTGTCCTCAACTGGACGGAACAACCTACCAACAAACGAGCTATCAGAAAAACACATAGCAAACAAGCTTGTTTTCAGTGCTTCATCATCAGGCTAAATACAACACATTTATATGGGTTCGCTAGAGGTAGTATGTCAGTGGGGTGAGGGATAGTGATCATTAATGTTCAGTTAGTCAAACTCCTGAAACCTAGTTATGGAGCGCCAGTGAATTGGGTTGTAAACGTTTTCGGAAAATCGATACTCCTACGTAACAGATCGATCCGGGATATCGTTACAGGGCCACGGAAGGTTCAGTGTTTTGACCAGACGTTTTTGTGAACATAACGAGGGTGAATGTATGCGGATTGCGATGGCTAGTAGACGATCTTTGACCCACTCTGACTGCGCTCCACCGACTCGATAGATAGGCTTGAACGAATCGGCCGGGTTCCACCAAATGAGTAGCGACCGCTGATGAGCAAACCTTTATCGATCCTCGAGCTAGCCACGCCAGATGATGCACCCGCATGTGTTCAGATAGTTGCCTTGTTGTGCTGCCTATGTAGCTTGTTCCACAGGAACAAACGAAACGGTAAACACAAAAAGAGGTAGCATGTGCAGGCAATGTATCTTTCAGCTGGGTGTGAACGTAACCCGAATACGTAATTGAGCTGCGAAATAGGTTTCGCTAAGTGCTCCGTTAAGTTTCCTGGTTATATTTTCGGCATTACTATCGCCTTTGAAAGGCAAAGTAATATAGACAGGTTTTTTGTCTACAATTTTCGGCATACCTACCTTTGTGCTAACTATCATGTGCTTACAAATATACTGTTCCGGGCAGCCATTTTCAAAGAGTATGCTAAATATAAACTGCTTTTCTTTCTCTTTGGTGTCATCTGAGCAGATTTTCACGGCCCTATCTAGCAAACATCGGACCAGGTCCTTCTGTTGTCTCAAAGATATATATATGTATACTGTCCTGTCCAGGTTGCTTTACGATATACCTTACGTTGTATTGTGTCGTCCTCACGACGTGACATGAACACGTCTAAAAACGCCATCCCTGCTGGTGATTCGGGCTCCAGAGTGAATCGGATACTCTTACGGGCACACTTGAATTGCATCAGTGTTTTATTGAGATATTTAGATTCGTCTGCCACGCAGATAATGTCATCTACATAACGTTTATAAAGAGCCAGTAACTTAATGTGGTCTGCTAGTGAACTACTTTAAAGCTTTTCATAAAAGTATCAGCTAGTAAAGGACCTAACGGTAACTCCATTGCTACTCCGTCCTTTTGGCGATATAGCTTACCCGAAAACCTGAACTGAACGTTGTAAGTGCAGCGATACAAAAGCTGCTTTAGTTCATCTGCTGGTATCCCCACGTTTATGCCATTATTCTCTATATGCCAACCGAGAAACTCGATTGTCTCATTTAGTGGGATATTTGTGAAGAGAGACGTGACGTCAAGCGAGAATAAACGCATTCCCTCTGCACTCAGTTGTTTTACCGTTTTGACAAATTCAGAAGAATCTCTAAGACTGTGAATCGCTAGTTTCTTCGTGATCGGCTCTAACAATTCGGCTAGCCATTTTGCCGTAGCATGATACGGCGAATTACACATGTCTAAAATCGGTCGTAGTGGCACTCCCTTTTTATGCACTTTAGGTAGCCTATAAAGCCCGGGAATTACACTACCTACTGGTCTAATTCTTTCGAAGGTAGTTGAGTCAACCAGTCCTCGTTGTTTCATACATCTCAGTGTTTTCGTTAATGCCTTCTCAGTGGTTACTATTTTGTTCTTTTCACTCGCTGTGCAAACGAATTTGATTTTGTCTGCCAGTATTGCATTCATTTTAGCTAAATAGTCGGCTTTATCCAGGATGACGATTCCAGCACCTTTGTCAAGTCTGAATATTATATCCTCATTTCGCCTTAGTGACTCCAGTGGGGTTAGGTGCTTTCGAGTGAGCACGTTTGATTCAACTTTGGAGTCCAACTGAGGGATTTCTTATTTATTGAAATTTAAATGCCACTTCGAAACTTGGACCTTTTATGAGGGGCAAGATATTGATTGGGCAGTATAGGATGCTCAATTGTAACTGGTAGTGTGAATGCGTCACTATTCTTTCATGATGGACCTCATTGGGATATTGAGAAAGTGACTACCGAGGGGGAGACTGGAGGCATTTAACCTGTCAGGTGAAGCTCCTAGTACTTCAAGTGACTTGAATTGTTTGTTCGTCTTTACGGTCGCCTTTAGCGAGTTGGTTTAGTTGCTTCGCGTTTGAAGGTTCGGCTTAGACGTTGGAAGGCGTCTCATTTAATATACACTGCCATTGAGCTACTTGATCCACGATTGTAGGTTTTAAATGTCCATGGAGTACCATGAAAAGATAGTGAACAACAAATTTCGTTCAGCCATTAAATGAAGCTACGTGCATGTTACTCGGATCGCCGACTATGCTGTAAGTAGAATCGAGGGCTACAGTCTATTTGGCCTATTTCAGCCGGTCTTAGATCGACCAAACTGGTTTGTATTGATGACTTGATGGACTGAAATTTTCAACTGGTCTGTCGCCTCCTGTTGTAAGAGTTTATCAAAAAGTTTACTACTTCGTACAAATGAACCAGCCGTCTGTCTTACCTATCAATTGTGGCTGGAAAGTCTGACGCGAGTATGGCACTTTCCTTGTACCACTCAACTGTATTTTCCACTGATGTTTTCTGACATTTCTCTGTACCGGCCGCAAAAAAAAAATTTAACTCCAGGTGATCTGCTACCGCCTTGTGACTGGGCTTCCGATGCCTCCTCTTGTTGGTCGACACCTTGCCTTGCAGGCGGGTACGACAAAGGCGATACTTTATGACAGTGTTTACCAATGGTAGGGTATCAGTCTTGGAGACGATCAACAGTTTCATGTGATAAGAAGAAACGATGTGCAGTGCTGAGATCGTATGACAGGTTCATGAAACAGACATAATTCGGTACGTACGATTGTCACACCACTGAGACGTGTGACGTTTGTGTACAGTGTGATTTTGGCGTTCACGATCTGGTGAAAGTTTCCTGAGTGACCGGACTTCTGAGACACGTTGAACGGCCGCACTGGTTTGCCCTCTGTACGTAGATGTGTCGAGTATCCGCTACCTGTAAGGTGAGAGTGTGATTTTAAATGGCAAACAGTTCTTGAGCCTAATAGGTTTTTGGTGTACGGATGCTTCTACTTGGAAGCGTTCCGTTATGGGAAAGTACTATCGTGTGCTGAAAGCGCCCTAAACTGCAGTCAACGACCAATGCGCAATTGAACTACAGTTCTCCAACTAATCCCTACTGCCGGTGTATCAAAAAACGTCAGTTTTTCGCGTTTGTGTCACCCCATCCGCATGGAGCGACCGCCCGCCCACAGTTGTGCTAATTCACAGTGGTTCGCACTTTAACAGCCCTAGTTTAGGTTTATTTCGTTTGAAGATTGTCTGCCCTAATTAAACTTGGAAACCCTAAAGCAGCGGGCTGTGAATTGCAGCCTTTTTCTGCAAAACAATGGACCACTTCACTTTTTTATGGATACTATCAGGTCGACCGAATGCTGCTATGGTTATTTTTGAATGTTTCCTTTTGGGCCTGTTTTACTCCCTTATTGCTGCTGCGCTTTTCTACAATCCTGCAGTTCACCTTCGTTAATGTTTACTGCCCAACGGATGCGTAAGACAAAGATGCTAGTGCTGTAATTAGTTGGTACTGGTATGCCTTAACTAGCTAATCACTTACATGTTTTTGTATGAATAAGCTTCACCACACAGTCCAGTTGTAGAACCCAAGCCTCTGTACGGAGCACTCTCCATCAAATGTAAAATGCGGCCCACATGTTTCATGCAAAACAAATTATACTACTCACTATTTATTAGTAGTCTGATATATTTACATATACGTGTAGATAAGATGCCTCCGTCCATAACAGATAGCGCCATCACGACAGTTTTTTTGCCAAACGACAGGTAACAAAAAGCTTCATTTATGAACGGAACGGATTTACAAATTAGTAAAAGGCTACTCAAAACCCAAAAATCCTTTCATAGTATTTGAGGCAATTCGTGCTGTGTTGTTGGGTTTGTCACGCTGTTTGTGAAATCTGACGTGACTTACCAATCTGTGAAAGCAACAGGCGTCACATGAAACCTATCAGTTTTGTGGCCGCATTTTCGAGGCGTTTCGTTTCACTCCCCGTCAACATCTTATTTGACTACTTTATCTATGATTGAGGCAACTTGTTGCGTTATAGAGATCGGCGTGGATAGCTCGTTAAGAAATGTCCAGATTGAGGTGCTTTTTTCTGTGAAAGCCTGCTTCTTCCTGAAAAGCAATGTATCCGAAATACAAAGGCCGTTTAGTTTGGGTCGACAAGAAACATTCGCATCATACGGGTTTTGGTTAGGTGATTGCGAACTAGGATAACATTTTGATACATTTGGGTACTGATCGAACTGGACGGGGTTGGGTAAGGGGCGTAGCGTCCTCCTTACAAGCATCGTGTTTGTTCGCAAGCTGACTTCTCTTGGACCGTACAGACTGTAAGTATATACGCTTTTGATGGCGGTTTAGAATCGTTAGTTTTATTTCACCGCAGGCACTTCTGATTTGCACATCTAATCTCCTTTTGGTTAGCCTATATATTCCATTGACAAGTCTCCAAGAGCAAGCTTATTTGCTACACGCTCTTATCATGTCTAAACCGGGTATATATATATATATACCCGGTTTTATGCCATTCTAAGGCAAGGTCAGTCACATTGGCCATAAACGTTTAATCGATTAGTGGATGTTTTCCACTCGACTATTTCTTGTCCTAGTAGTAATAATATTGCGTTCGGATCTGGAAATTGAAGAGATACGCCTTTATTGCACCACTCCGTAGATTTCGGTCGCCTTGGCATTTCGAGTTAATGACGTTATTGCTTCACGTTATTCACCTTTACACCTCCATTTGGTGGGCCTTTCTGGTTTACACAGAACTCCATAATAGTATCATTCATAATCTTTAGCCTCAGTCAGCTTAACTTGATTGGTGAAGGCTAGACAGACGATCTTTCCCGGCCGATAAGTAACCTTATTGTAGCTGGAAAATTAAACTGGTTCGTCACCATTGTCTTGATAGTCGGTAGCCCAGCGAACTTCAAATTCAACTGGTAACACGAAGCTAATGGGTTGGAAATCGAAACAGCGATAAAACCGATCCTGTGGTGTTAATTTGAGAGTGCACAGTGTGTAACACGTGCTTTGAACGTCCGTTCTTTGTGGTTACATTCAGTGTTAAGTGTTCTGTTAAAATAGAAAGTGGTAAGCTTTACTAGTTAGCTTGGATTAGTTGTGCTTTTTCTTTTTATCTAGTCTTGACAAGTTGAATCTCCATGGGCACATTTTAATCGCTCGACCAGCACGTCCGACTCGTGATGAGCTGTCGGTTATCCAACGGGCCAGTGAAGAGGCGGCACGTTTGCGAATAGCTGAGCAAGCGAAACTACGTGAAGCGGAGTTGACAGCCCGACTCCAGTGTTCTGTTTCTGAGCTGGGCAAAATCGACCAAACGATCACTTGCAAACTTGATTGCGAAACAAACGAATCCAAAAGGTTTGAAATTTCTATGTTGCTTTTTTCATCCGGAAGGGTAGTAATTGATTCGTTTAAAGCTAATGACAAGTCATTTTGGATATTGGAGTCTCTTGATCTTTGTCGGATCTAGTATTCCTCTTTTTACATCGTACAGTGTTTCCATCTACTATCCGGACTTTTCTCCTAGCTCACTAAAACCACATAATAACAAAGTACTTCGAAGGAGCGCTTAACTGTTGATCGTTATGGCCTACATTTTTCCCATATGACTTATCCGTGATCGATTTGACCGTGAGTTTTGACATTGGTTGACTATCGGATAGTTATCTGATCAACTGTAAATCTGTGCATGTTTTAACACCGCTGCTCATCCTTAGATGATAAGGAGGGGTTAATATTTGGTGTCATCTTCATGTTGTGTCCTGTCGTAGTGACTGTTGGATTGACCGTGATGGTAGGCTAAGATATTGATTTTAACTCCGTCACGTTGGTGAACTAGTCTGAAAGTCTATCGTGTATAAGACGCTCCGGTAGTTTCATAAGAATGTTCATACTCCACTGAATTCTTGAGTCACTTTTTGATTGTTTTACTTCTCATCCAACTCTGAGTGTGGAGAATGTTTGCTATGAGGTTTCACTTCTGTTGTTTTCTGTTCAAATCTGTTTCTACTAATTTGTGCCAATGCTTCATATCCAGAGCTTTACTGGACCTCGTATGTATTTTTGTTAGTATCAACTGCCATCGCACTTCGATACCCAATCTATCAATGTTTTACAGTTTTGACATATATGCTCCGTGCTCTTTGTTTTTCTCTTTTTAAAGACCTTAGTGTGATCTGGCGTTCTTTATTGATTTCTGGAGCTGTCCTCTGAAATGTGGTATCCGACGTGGCAGTGTGTCTGAGTCAATGACGCTCCTGAATTCACAACATTCTGTTTAGTCTTGTTTTGTCAAATTTTCTCTTCCTTTACTATTGGTGATGTTAGGTTTGACAAACAATTGTGAAACTTAATAATTCAACTTGTTTGTAGCCTCGGATTGTCCAATCATCTTCCTTCTTCTGAGTCGGCCGTTTTCCGTGACCGATATGACCAATTGGGCCGCATAAACCCGAAGCTGACGTCCACTTTGTGTAGACCAGTTACTCGTAAGTGTCTGTTGATACTTCTCTGCGTATACCCTTTTTTAATCTAATCTATCCATCTTTAATCTGATCTAGAAAAACCAGCAACTTCAGTCTTCCTGTTTACTTAAACGAGATAATCGGAAGGTGATGTGTAATGTATGAATTCAATCCCCACACCCGTCATTCTTGAAAATAGACTAACATAGAAGCATACGCAGCAGTTCTTAACTGAACCGCATAAGTCAATCAGGGTCGTGGGTGTTGCTTCTCACTTGGCCCCACTGCAAGCAAGTGTCTTTAACCGCTAATCATTCGGACTTCACGATACACCAGAATATGTGAGTTCGTCAAGACAGTGAATGATAATGCTGCATCGTCAAATACTGGTTGTATGTCTGGCTGTAAACATCACTCACGGTTGAGATCGATTTGTACAGTTTGTTTAAGAACTGTTTTTCCACAATCACTCTGAATGAGCTTAATGAATTCTTGTCGTAATTTGTCTCCGGGACATCCAGTTCAAATGACCCAAGGGAACTCAATCTGTAAAAGTGCTTATTTGTCACGTGTTTTTAAAGTTACATGGCCATTTTTTGTCAGCATCATTTGTGGGCCGAATACTTTTCGTGTTTGATTTCAACATTCACTTTCAGGTATCCTCTTTTGAAGTCATCCATTTGAGTCAGATGATTGAGCAACGTGAGCATTACTCGTAACCGATTGTAGTTGGACTTTTGGCCTTAGTAATTCGGGCATGTTCAGCGTGAAGTCATTTACACAGTAGATAACGCGCTCGTCTCACAGACACGCTGTCCGGCGTTCCATTCCCGCCCAAGGCAAGGATATACAGCAATGCTGTCTTCGAACAGGAACGTTCTTCCTTGTGAAAGGAGCCGACCGGAAAGTGATGTGTGCGCATGGAACTTAGGATCGTAGACGAGTGGTGTTCGATTTATGACGATCGAACCCTCCCCCCAGTAACTAATCACCGGTTGTGCTTGGATTGTGTAGTGACTACGACTGATAGGGGCGCCATTGTTGTCCGTCTCATATGCGTCTTGTATATATTTTCTCCTGTTGTTTTTTTACGCCTATAATCGCGTCAACAACCTCAGGATACTTTTTGAGGCGATGAATCAAGACCTTAAAACACTTCACAATTTTTGTGACTGTTTAGTTCGGTTGAAACAGCTCGCGAAACTGGTGCTTTTATATCAACGCATTTTCTGCGCTATTCTATTTTTGGAGGGCGATGAAGCTCATAAGACTTGGGGTCGACGGGATGTGGCACGTGTTCGGTTAGGTTGACTTCAAAATCGGCCAAGAAATAATTTGCCATGAGTTTCAACTTGTGCGTAGGCGAATTGTCAAGGTTCAGTCGCTAACACACAACTTCGTGTTCGGACGACCTCCAAGGAGGACATAAAAATTTCGGCGAGTGTATTTCAGTATGTCAAGCACATGCCACAATTTGCTCCTAGTTCGGATCCATCATGAAAGGGGAAAGTTTACTTTCGTGGCTTTTCCAGTCGATTTTTGTCGCCAAACTTTTAATTGTTCCTAGTTCTAGGATTTGAGCTGGGGGTTGTATATGGGCATCTAGTTCTCACTGTTAGTGGCGAGTCAGAAAAACATTCTGGAGTCGCGTTTGTCGAAGCCCAGAAGTAGATTCTCGGACTAAATCGATATAGCCCCATTTTTCCTCGTTGGACAGATTGAAATTGGTAAGATCCTTGCCGAGACAAGGTATCTGTATACAATCTTTTAGCGCTGGGAGTAACTAAACCCAACACTTGCTAGAGCTGGCGGTTTGTGATTTTCAATCTATCCGCCTCACTTCTCTCGTTGACGACAGCATCTTGTTTGTCAATGGCATTCGAGATGTTTTTGACTTCGAAATTTCTTGTCTTAAACCTTGAAAACCACCGAAATGTACTTGCCTCATCAGCAGCTTGGTCGCGGACGTTTTTATTCAGCATTTCAAAAGCACGTAAACAGCGATCAAAGTTGTACAAACGAACTCACCGCGGACCAACCGTCTGGTATGTCAGCCCGATTCTCGGGTTGTATGTCTATTTTCTATTTCCATCTGAAAATTTAGAGCTGATTTCTAAACATAGCGACACTGACAGGTTCAGTTCCAAGGCGAGCATGTATGTGTTTATGCACAACGCTCAAATGGACATGGCCTTCGTGATTTCCCAAGTATTACTGTGTACTTACCGGGAATGGTTGGTTAATGTGCAGCAAAGCTACTCTAGTTTGAGGTCACTAGTAAATGTGCGCGCGATTCCTAACCATCGGGTATTCCTGTTCTGATTCATTATAGTTTGAGATGACGCATCATTCTAATCTTTGGGTCAGTGGTAGGTGGCAATTTAACCTTTCTAAACGGATTTAATGGAGTGGTATCGTACATTCATAGCGCACTCATTTCTTCTTGTCGTTACCCTAACTCGGGTAAAATAGTAACTTTAGGTGGATCTTGTCCGCCCCAACAAACGGATTGTATTCAAGTCACACCAAGTAGCACTTTGTTGACATCGTTTTCACTCATTCCACTTTAAATTGAATTTTTAAACCGAACCTAGTAATAGCCGTCTGTAGTTTGTTGTTGTCAGCGCGCTTTGTCGCTTACAACTTGTCTTCACATTATTGATCTCTACCGTTTATTATAAACAAGAAATATTTATTTTTGTGATGCTTACAGGCCCTTTGAAGAAAATCGATGCCAGAATAGCCATTCAAAAAATCGAATCCGCCCTCAAGCGATTGGAGAAAACTCCTGTTGGGGGACCAGCCCTTCTCTGTTCGGCCTCGATGCAACGTCCACTGATTTCACTTGGAACGTTAGGCCGTCACCCCAATCGGAGCGCAGATACTGCCGATAGAGGACGAGCTCCTACGTACCGAGGTGGGGGATCAGGGCATTCTGCGAGAACACGTTCACGATACGACAAATGATAATGAACTATTTTAATGTTTTCGTGCGTGTGATTCTCGTCTTTCAACTGATGTTTAACATCAACTTTCATTGGATTACATTAGTCTTGTGTCAATGCGTGGCATGGCTGTCTAACTGTAAATATACTCAATCGTTAACTTCTGTTTTAGTAAAACCGTACGACACTACTTCAGAGTTTGGCGCGACGTGAAAATTTTATTAATACATTCTCACCCTGGGCGAAATACTATCTGTTCTTCCCTAATATCTGCTTCTCTAGCTGCAATGAGTTAACGAAGTATACTGGATGCCGGAACCGTAGTGATCACTGGAAGTTAAACTGATCCTTCTATGGTTTTCCCAAGAACCTCCGTGTCCCTCCTGGAATGTGGAAGCTGTTGTCGAATAATCCCAGCAGAGGATATGTTATCAGTCGTTCAACGAAGTTGAAACAACTGTGTCTAGACCTCTTGTAAAGCTTCTATCTTTGAAAAATGGTGACACGAGACCATCTGTGCCATCAGTCGTTTTACGTTTAAGTGCTGAAATGCAATTGTGGACCTCACTCCTAATGGGTATCCTTAAATCTACCGACTAAGGTACTACATTGCAAGTTTGTGGCGGCAACACAGTAAAAATGGAGGTCAGCTAAATTGACCCTCGAAGTGTTTTGTTCAGCGCCCTAACCTCTTGGACTTATTGTCAACAAGTGTTCCATCCACCTCGCTGATAGCTTTACTGTTAGAAGGTCGCTTTGGTCCAGTTGCACAGATGATGGTGAAGAGTCTGCCAATGTTCCTCGGAGCAAAAGTGGTTTCCATTTCCCAAACCTTCTCTACTAACCAAGCCTTACGATCATATTACGCGTCAACTTCCTATGGATATCTCTCCACCTGCCACGTATAACTAACAGCTATGTGACCTATCTGAGACCATGCCTGATCCGGAAAAGGAGTGCGCCAAGTATAACAATGACGCGCACGATTCTTAAAACTATTATTGGCGCACGGCTGCAACAGTCGCCCGCCATTGTCCGAGCGATGTGGTGCTGTCCACACCTGTCACCGAAATGAGATTCGGTCTCACCAAGGTAGCCGACCTGGACGTTCATGCCTCCAGCCAGAATCACTATGTCAGAACCATTTCGACCGAAGGATAGCCTCCAGATCTAGGTAAAAGCCGTCCTTGACGCCGACGTCACATGAGCAGACATACTGAGATTTCTGGAAGTTCTGTATCTAGAGCTGGCCTTAGTAGAACCTATCAGTTGGACGGCACACAGTCTACTCTTAACAGGAATCCAATCTACTAATGCGGCTGTGGCCGTCGTACTGAGGACTATACCTACTCCAGCCTGGTCGGTATCTGCGATCGCGCAATCACTCGAAGTGTATGACCAGTATCGAGTAGACAGAATGGGTGTTCTCATTTCCATACGTTAACTATTATCCTGGATCCTAGTCTTCGAAATACATCAGACATCCACATTCAACGAATCTAACATCCGTGTGTGAGCGACCTGTTTACTTATCACTTTTAGAGTATGGACGTTAAAAGCACTTATAATAAGTCATTCTTAGTCTGAGCAAGGAACGAGGGAAGCCTGAGGCTGGTGGATAGTAGATGGAATTTACCGACAGTGTTACTATGATTAGCCATATCTGTTATTCGAGCCTCAGAGTAGTCACCAGAAATGGTGGTCGGGTGGGGCCTGAGAGCTACATTTCATAGGACATTTGAGGAGAGGTCAACAGTAGCATGTTTCCGGCTATTCGCCGTACTGTATGTAGCAGATAGGACGACCCGGTTTACACTGTGAGGTGGCCGATACAGTATGGAATTATTGGTGTAATTGTTTATGGTTGTATGTAGGCTGAAATACTGTTGTGTACGGTCCTGATTTTTGGAAGTTTGCTGTAAATATGGACTTGTTCTGTTCTGGTAATGGGGGTTGCTCACCACAGCTCGTTTAACCAGATGATACTGTTTACCTGAAAAACGTCATTAGTCCTATGTTAATGGTGGAATTAGGTCGTATCTGACATTAAAAGGTTTGTTCAACTTATCTAGTCCTTAAGAATTATATTAGAAGGCAGCTAGGTAACCCGCAGCCTCGTCAAACACTTCAATACAATGAACCTATTATGCTAGACAAATCGGGTCTGTTTGGGATGGTTACGTAAGAGTTATCGAATCGACAGCACCGCGCGAGATTGATTAACAGGATGAAAGTCGAAATAACGCAGTCTGTGCAACCCGGATGAAAGTCATGTTTCTCAATTGCTGTCAACGCTTGACTGATTTAGATTGGACGCTGATTACGTTCGCCCGCGGCTTTAACATTGTAGGCTTTCCAGTCAACCTTCTCCAAAAAAACGTTATGTTCGGGTTTCGCTGTCGTTGGAGCTCACCGGAATGTGAACGGCTACATTTTCATGAGAAAACCATTTTGACCGCTGTACCGTTCACTGCATGTAAGACACGACCGAATCGTCGTATCTGAACGCTCAACCACTTTAGCTTGTGATTATTCCCCACGACTGCCTCATGAAGTCGTGGACGGAATTCGTGTTCTGACTGTGGCGAGAATACATACAACAGATGTGCACTGACAAAGGTGAAACTCCAGTCCAGTGCTTTTTTTGAAAGGTGATCTGAATTCGAAAGCTGCGATCAAATGTGGGTAGTGTTTTCTTCACTTCGTTAAACTAGTCAACTGCACGCAGAATCTTACATTACATGTGTGCTTCGTCCGATACATTACACTTCGTATACTGTATACGTGTTGTATCTGTTATACTTATTAATTGTGGCAATGTATCTATATGTATAGTCCCCAAAATTATATTGGGACATTACATGTACATTCATGTTATTTGTGTATTGTCCATGGCGCTATGTGTATTATGTAGTTATTATTGTTTGGTCATGTATTTTGTTGTAAACATGGTGTCGTATGTTTTCAACCAATCACCTTCGATCGGTGGATAGATTCTTATTTGCCTAAACGCCAGCGCACAGAAAGCTCAACGTTTTCAGTGCGTTGTGTGCAGAAGATTAGGAATGGCGACCGTCAGCAAACGAACTTTGGTTTGCGGTAGATCAGATGGAATACTTCTACGAAATGGATCAAACAGTTTGTTCCGTTGAGCTCACAGTGAACGAAGATGTACTGACCTTTGCCACGCCCCGAGCTATTACAGAAAATGTGCTGGGCATCAACTTGGGCTGAGCGATGCACCAGCACGTGCAGCTTTGAGTCGTTAAAGCGGAAAATATGTCATATCTAGTTGACTGAACCCCAAGAATCTCCTAGTGATATCCCAGAGACAATTCCTATGCTCAGCAGTGGCGTTGGTGGATTCCAGCGTGAACTGCTCGAGAAATCCTGCCGGGGCAGTCGATCCCCTGGATGATTTGGTGGATTCCGGAGGTGCGGGTGCTCCAACTCTCGGCGGAATACATCGACGGTGCAGCACGGTACGTCTAAAAGCCCACAGCGAGCGGGTCGGGGACAGCATGGGCGACCGGATGGACCATCGCTCGACTGGATCGGAACAACGGGCGAGGCATGGCACGCAAAATGGGATGAATAACCAGATCGGAGGCACGATTATTCTAACATCTGCGGGAATATCTCGACGTGGTCGTAGAATACGGCCAGAGGACATAGTGGTTGGATTGCGAGCGATCGGACGAGCCATCGCCCAACGAGATCGGTCCAACGGACGAGGAACGATAGGTGAAAAACGCCTTGACAAGAGGCGTCGGGCACACAAACCGGTTCGAAGTGCGCTCGACGTGTGAGCAAAAATCGGGGGTGTTGTGGTCCGGAATAGTGACTCATAAACGCGTGCGCGCGCGTAGCATGGGTACCAGCGTGTTGGACAATGAAGATTGTGCCTTATTTTACGTCTTTTTCGCTACAATATGAGACAGTGGGGCGGGTGGGTAACAGAGTACAAATGTGAAATTTTCGAGCTCCAGGTGTGGCTTCGTAGATCAGCTGGTAGAGCGCTTGCCGCATTGAGGCATGCTGTGTCTGTCGCTTGTTCGAATCCAGCCGAAACCCTGACTTTTCACAGTTGGGTCTCATCTAATATCCCAGAGAGAAAAATGACAGTTCATATTTAACCCAGTATTCTGGAGCGGCTACTCAGGACAGTCTGTTCATATATGTACAGTTAATGGTACTAAGGCAACAGTGCCTCCGAAAATGTACGCAGCAGACTTGGCGTGGCACTTGACAAGGTCTGTTTTACGGTCCAGTCACGCGCTATCTTCAGTTTGAGATACGTCACTTTTTCATGCTGCCTCCCTTTATGTGTGCTATTTTTGTTCTTATGGAATAAAAGATAGTACAGCAGGAGAAAGTAGGGGTTACCAGGGTACAACAAAGAAGATGGTCATTTGTCTCTGTACGCAGAACAAGAGTGTCAGAGCCTCCACAGTTTTTTTATTTGGGCCGTGCGTTATTTGAAAGACCGTAGCTGCGTCCACTTTGTGTCCAGTTTCTTTCAGATTTCTGGTAATAACACTACGGGAAGTCCCGTTTGCCGAATTTATGCATCATCTGGGGAAGTGTTCATTGACGCGTGCTCCCAGTTACCTTGACGTGCAGCCCACGTATCTGTTTCCACAGGTACAGGAAAAATCATAGACCACGTTAGAGTTGGTGGTCAGGGTTTTTGAGTCCTTCCTTGATGACGATCGTGTTGGCGTCGCCTCTTCACTAAGCACGAGTTCTGTGATATTGTACGTTCATTTGACAACTGACGTGAGCCCGCATCTGATCCGGTCGGAATAGTTATCTTCTCGGAAAGGTAAACAAGGATAAACACGTTCATGTGGCATGGTTATGAAAACAGGTCTCAGATCAACTGGCTTAGCATACTTACCAATTAAACACGAAGAGTAACCATTATCTGACAGTGTTGCATGTAACAGTTGTTCGTATTGTTCCAAGCTATCATATCTAACAATTCGACGCATTCTGCCGGGCAATGTGCGTTTAAATCCGCGTTTGTAAGGCTTAGGAGCGAAGCTTTCAAAATCGCGGTTCTGACCCGACCAGTTGTTGTTCATCCAGCCGTCTGTTCCTCTGGTCATGAGAACATCTAAACGAGCAATATGTGCATCGATCTCGGCTCCAAATGTTGCTTTGCAAAGAAATCAACCAAACGTGTGGCTGAGACGTCTTTAGGTGCCATGACAGGAAATGTATCGTCTACCTATCTCCCAGGGGGCAGCTTTTGTATCTTTTTTCATGTAACGCCTGCCGGTTTACATGGATCGTCAGTAAATCTGCTACCACATGACCTGATGGGCTGTCCATCACGACTCCATCAAACAAAAGCTGTATTCTGAATGAGTATTTTCACCAACATTGCCGTATGAGTTGCAGTCATTTCGGTTACTTTCTCTAAACTTTTTCGGGATGAAAAGATAGCTTGTACCAGCGTCCGTGCAGTTATTGATTAGACATTACAGCGTGGATTAATCGAAATCGCCCGAGCGATTTAACATTATGCAACCACTTCAAAGATCACCTCCAACTTTTATCCACTGGGGATGTCCAATTTTCTTGTTTTTTACTCATACTTTCCTAGACGACCTACATTAAGGCGCAAGTGACGAATTCAATGTTCTTTGTCAGGTTGACTGACTTGTTTGTGTGTTTCAAGTGTGCTCTCTACCTTCAAGGTTTTTTTCGAGACCTAAGAACGTCATTCACATCTTCTTGTTGGCAGTCAGTGTGTTTGCCATCGTGTACAGTTTCGTCTTACGGGGTGACTCCACATAATCGATTTTCAATATTACTGAAGAGTTTTCCTGAGTGTGGTCAAACAGCATCTTACTCTCGTCAACCTTCGTCATCGGAATTACGTCCGTTTGTTGTTGAAATTAGTTGACTACTAAGAATGCCTATCCTACTGTGGTTGATACTTTGTGCCAGTTGGGTTTTGCCTATGTTATGTATTACGGCAGCGAAAATTGGCCACTCAGGATAGAAGACGTAAACCGTCTTCAGGCAGTCGATCACTGATGTCCGCGTTCTGTCGCCCGTATCGGGTGGCTCCAGCGAGTAAGCAACAAGGAGGTTAGGAAACGGTTGTTTGGCACGGATTGTCAAACGAGTTATTTTGTTCAATCCTCACATTTGCACAGACTTAGATGATTAGGTCATGTAGTAAGGATGCCAGCTAGTCGCTTGCCACACCGTACACTCTTTGCCGACGCTGCGGCCGATTGGCGTAAGGTTCGAGGTGGACGGATGATGACCTGGCGTAGAGAAATGAAGTGGTTCACGAAGGGTTTGGTCACTGCAGATCGGGTTCGTCTCCCGAGCTGGGACCCTCGTAACTCACCGAGTTGGTGGTTGGAGACGTTAGACGAGATGGCGGCTAACCGAGCTCAGTGGCGTGAATGTTGTCGTTGTTTGACCGAGTTGTCTGTGAAGTGAGTGCACTTAGTGACGTGGTGTAGTGAACGCCGTAAGGAAGCTGTCTTGCTGATGAAGCCTTACTTTCGCCTACAGCTCGGTTGTTTGTTTGCGAAGTGTAGGCACGTTGATGTTGTGTGTTTGAATGTAGACGTAGCTAATTTTTGGTAGTCAGGTTCCTTCTTGTTCCCTTCTTTTCTCTCTCTCTTCCTATACAGGGTTCCCCTGTTTTCCTCTTGAAGATTACGTGGCAGTTAAGCATCAGTGTGAACCACTGGTGTATTGCCGCCTGATGACAATGAAGATGAGGAGGAGGAAGAGCAGTAACTGTGTTGTTAACTACAGCCGACGGTCCTACGACTCAGACTTCTCTCCAATTCGAAATTACAGATCTGGCTTTTTTTTCATTCTTACATTCGCTGGTGATTAACAATATTGTTGAAGGAGAATCTTGGGCTACTGCAGCTTTTACGAACAGCCTGTCAACAGAATGATAACTTGGGGAGTCAAACCTCTTAAAACTGGGTGGAATAACAACGCGCTACCCCCTCTTCACGTACATATCCGTAGAATTATGAACTTATCAAGCGTTGTCCTTGTCCCCCACCCCACGACGTCTGCGTCCTTGTCATGATGAATTCTGTTTTCTAATGAGTAGTCAGTGATTTGGTTTAGTTTCAAGTTGACCATCACTCACACTTGATCGCAGCCTTCGCAATCAGATAGACTTTCCAGCCAGCCTCATTCGAAAAGAAGCACTAGACTCGAGTTTCGCTCTCATTAGAGCTCATCAGTAGTGCATACCCTTGCCACGGCCGAGATTTGAACTCCGGCCATTCCAATCATGAGGTAACCGTGTTAACCATTGCGCCATTGACCTCACATCAGGCACGACCGAATTATCGAATCTGAACGCCCAACCACTCTCGCTTGTGAGCAATGATCAGGTTGCCCGATCGTCTCGAGAGGAGACACAGTTACTGCCTGTTAACTCCAGTCGATAACCTCGCGATTAATATTTCCGAGACAGGTCGAGATCACTGAACTCATTAAACCTGGTCAACTTGAAAATAAACCAAATCCCCGACTACTCATCAGTAATCCAAAACATCGCCTTGCAGGTTTAATGAGTTCGGTGATCACGACCTGTCTCGGAAGTCCTAATCGCGGGGTTATCGATTGGAGTTAACAAGCAGTAACTGTGTCTCCTCTCGAGACGATCGGGCAACCTAATCACTGCTCACAGGCCAGAGTGGTTGAGCGTTCATATTCGATAATTCGGTCGTGCCTGGTGTGAGGTCAATGGCGCAATGGTTAACACGGTCGCCTCATGATTGGAAGGCCGGAGTTCAAATCTCGGCCATGGCAAGGGTATGCACTACTGATGAGCTCTAATGAGAGCGAAACTCGAGTCTAGTGCTTCTTTTCGAAAGAGGCTGGCTGGGAATTCTGATTTGTTCGTTTTCACAACGCTCAATTTAATTGTTTGTTCTACTGGTTTGTAAGGTGTCAATTGCTAATGGTTCCTTTTTTTGAACAGACTTCACTAGGTTGTAAGTTGTATATTTCTGCCAATTATCGTTCTTTTTTGCACACAAATCGAGTTCGCTTCGAGCCAACCTTCAGTGTTCCATCTTGTTTTGTCCGAATCCAGAGGTTTACATTTTCCGTGATAGACTGCTCATAACCGTGGTTTATCACACATTCGGTTTCTTCCATACTTTTCACCTCCACTTTAGCAGTAACGGGCCACTCAATCAACAGTATTATCCGATCAGGCTTAAGGCCATTTAAGCGTTTGTATATGTGGTCCAGTTTTACATATTTTTTCCGGGCAAGTCCTTAATAATGCCCTCTTGTACATTTAATTCTGGTGGTTTGGTTCACATCAGTTGCTTTCATTTTTCTGCGTATCATGTTCCTCTCGGAGATCAACTGCATCTTTGGTGGAATGGTTCAGAATCTGTTCTTCAGCAGACGGCCATGGATGAAAAATGTAGACCATTTTATTATACCAGAGGAAGATTCATATACGCCTACACTGATCTAATGTTGAACTCTTGTGGGATAGTTATTGTTTGCTGATGACCCCTGGTAAAGTGCGACCTTCTTAAACAGTAAATATATATTCTCCTAGACACTCTTCAGGTTATAAAGTTTGTCATACGTATCACTATCAATCGTTACTTTGCGTGTTATCCCCTGTTTAACTAGGAAGCGTGTGTTTTCATCTCGAAATGGTAAGTACCAAATAGCGTTACCATAGCGAGTAATCTGCGAATGGCATATCCAAATAGGATGTTTGGGCAACAACTGAAAGCTTTACGAATATAGTGGCAACTATGAATTTCATGGTTCGTGCATTTTGACGGATCACTGAAATGAGCCGCTACGATTTACTGGCAACGTTTGTTCACATGCCACTTCTGAATAAACTACTCATTTTGCCATAGTTGTCTGATAGTTATTTCGCATCATAACTAATCGATTATAACGGAAGTAGGAAGCACCTCCGTTACTCAGTGGTCCACCCGGTGTTGGCTTGTTATCGTGGTAAACGGTTGTTCACTTCTCTAACAGGGCTAAGTGAGAAATGTTTTCTGGACGAACATCTTTATCAGCTAAGGCAACGCATCCGATGAGGTTAGTGGTGACCTAGTCACGAACGGCAACAGATTACGGTACTTCAGGTGGCTGCTGCTTTTCGTATTCCGTGAAGTGTTGTCGGACTAACACCGACCGTATTAGTACCCGACAGTCTAGACGTAATCCCGCCACAAACTGTCAGCCGCATGCCGAATTGCTGTGTGCCTGCATAAGGCGTGTGTGAATGGTCGTGCAATCGAGTAGACACACCTCTTGTCTGCAGCAGTGCCGGACTGACAGCATGCGTGTGTTGGAGGGTGGTGTTTTATGGTCGTCTTCGATTAGCGTAACTCATGTCACGTGCTCGGACAGGCGGGAGAAAGGGTCATAGGCAGCATATGTTCAAATGCATCAAACGTCTGCGCATTAGGTAGACTGAACGTGGAGGGGTTTTAGCCACTTTTTACGGCTTCCGGTATTGGTGAAAGGATGTAAACACTCGCTAGCCATGTCGCTTGGTCGCTCGGCCGTTTGTGTGCATTCCGTTGAGATCTGTGTACGTGTGTGACAATGGAGATCGCAATCATATCTAATGTACGACAATGTTTGGACGATCGGTGGACGCTGTGAAATATTAGCAAGATGCGATCCACCTGATAAGCTACCCGAACGTATAACTGGTTCGCTAAGACTATTTCTGACAGTGTCGAATTTGGTGCTCCTGAAATGCAGCAGTTAGAGGGGAAAATATCTCCTCCGCATGTCCATAAAAGTGAACAATGGGAAACCATGTCTTTGAAGTAGTTTGCCCGAGGCTAATCAACTAACCAGCCTTCGGATTCGATGACTGAGAAATTTCGTGGCGCCGAAGCCACAGAGTTAAAAAGCTGTCCTCATTTTCTAACTAACCGTATCAGGTATATTTCAGAAAGCAGAGTCAAAATTTGAATTTCCCCTTACATAAATGACGTGTGTTTCACAATATCCAAGACGTGTTCTTATGTAGAGACCAAACATTCCACCCCACATGCTTGCCACGATGCTTATGGTTAATAACGATGGTCCCTCTTGTGTGTGACATTTTGAACCATATCTTTGAGCGGCCGCAGCGGGCAAAATCGGACAGATCTATCAGATAGTTGGCATCTGAATACAACTTGTACCGTCGAAATGAACTAACAAACTGACGTGCTAGTTTAGGGTTTTGGCAAACGTCTACGTGTATCCAGTTGTTAGAGCAACGTTGATTGTTTAACAGTTGTCACTGAATTAACCCTTGTTATTCATCATACACTTGCAGAACATGTCTCAGTTGCAATTTGAGTGTTCCAAACACAGGCTGTGTTGTTAAACTGACTGTTGCAGTTGTCTGTAAAATCACTTCCCCCTCATATCTATAACTTGCTGTGTACGAACCCTGTTCATAGACGTGGATGGACGCGTGTGTGATCTCAATTCAGAAACTGTTTATTTTTCCAGCTGGGTGTGTAAAAGAAATGGGGGCGTAGATAAATGTCTGCGACCTACCACATGTCATATCTGTTCGGTGAGCAAATTTGTGTTAGCGGGTTTCGGTTTAAACATACAGTGAAAAGGGCAGCATATGTTGTCTATATACGAATACAGCCATTATTTTCAAAACCACGTGGAATCCATTCACTATGGAGCGCAGTGTGAACACCCAGTTAGTAGAACAAACAAGCACCGTCACATGCTGATGAGAAGGGACTCGGAAGAAACCTCATGTCATTTCAATAGGAGTAGTTTCTTTTTCCTTAAACGTCATTATTCAGAGTGGGTTGTTTTTTACCAGGTAACTTCACCTTTTAATCGGTTACTAGGCCCTGTTAGAATTAACCAGGCGAAGACAAGCAAAGGCGAATCGAAACAGCCATTGTACATATATGACGGCCAACAGAAACACCATGTGTGCCTTAGTTAACGGCGGTAATGGGAATAATTCTGACGCTTGTCGAACTGAGAATGTCTTGGAACTAATCCGTGCAGATCCGTCACGTAACACTGACTGCCTACTATGTAGCCGCCATATTTGTCGGTCAATCACGCCAACTCTTCACCGGAAATCGTTAGTTTTCTCCTGCCAAAATTAGTTTGTCAACCTTCACCTGTGGTAATGGCGCTTACACTCTCTGGGACATAACCTCACGCATTTGTTAGTTCACGGTTTGCTTTTGTTCGAAATAATTGTTTGTTCATTTCTTTATATTCGGATTTTTGACAAACGTAATGACTTACAATAGGGCAGACAACGGAGCGGTGAACTATCGTCCTCACTCAAGTTCAGGCTGACTTCCTGGGAAGTCCTAAGATTTGGGTTGCATAATCATCCTCGACAATTATTCTTCTGCTGTTAAACTGCGAATACAGGAATTTTGTTAAAAACGACAAGCCTCTTTAGAAGACAGGAGAAGATAAGATTGGATTTAGTTCGTGAAACCCCTATCTGCACTCACTCAACTGTAGTTGGTGTGCCCACATCCCCTAAGTAGTACTCGGGTTTCCACCGAGCTATTTCTCTGGTTTTCATTATTGAGCTTCGATAGTCATCTTTACTACACAGGCAATTCGGTTATGCAATGCAATATTCACAACATTTAACCAGGTCAACCCCCATCTTGTCCATGGTCACATGAACCTTACTGTGAAAACGAATATACCTCACTGTTCTGAATTCACTGTATCTCTGTTTTGAGATGTCAAGATAACATCTTCACATATATCATCTTTCCGTGACTTGACATTTAATGATATTATGAAGGTTATATCTGGTGGTGTCCTGCACCCCCAGTGAGGTTCGAACTATGTGTGAGGGGAGTGAAAGTCGAAGAGAAGACATTTCACAGGGGTCCCAACCATGCGCCTGAATGAACGTCCCAATCGAATCAGGCAAGGGAACGCTCGATATACACCCTTGAAATCTGCCTTCGTTTGACAAAACGGGGGTTTGTGCGCTGGCTGAGTCACCTCTGTCCTCTCCATGGCTTCATCATGTTCCGGCTACTGCCGTCACCTGACGCTTGCTGAACCGATTCGGTTAGAAGACCTGTTTTTGTACGATCTCGGGCAGTATTACAACTTCAATTCGATGTTTCCGTTTCAACTCTGCGCTTTTGAGCCAGAACGATCCGTTCAGTTCGAATTACTCTGAAAGTACACAGTAAAAAAGCAACCCTTCAAATGACCTTAAGCTGAGCTAACGTTACGAAACTGATACCTGGAAACATTATAGTGGCTACTTTCATTCCCCATTGCCAAGTGGTCCATGGATTTCGTGAACCTGGATGCCCACCCATTGCTACCGGCGAACGTACGCAGCTGCAGGCAGACATCGACTATCAAAGGACAAATTACCACGGGCTTTGTCTGGTCCATCCTTCGTGTAACTAACGTTTCGAATTTTGCTGAGGTTGTTTGACAGACTTTGTGGGGGGATAACTATCTGTCAATGTAGTCAGCGATCACACACTACATGTAATTTGAATTTTTAGGTGCCTATGAGACCTTAGGCACGGTAATTTGAATTCATTCAAGCGCGAATTGTGACCTACTCGTTTAAATTAAAATGTACCGTGCACGTTCGTCATGACAACCCTGATGTCCCGAAAGGCCAGCTGTGTCTAGTATATTTTGTTTATTACGACAGCGAAAACCAAGTCATGTTTGCTCTGTATACCACAGGGTAGAATAATGTGGAATATAGTTCTAGTGCAACGCTTCAGCGTTGTCACACAAGTGAAATGAGACATCTGCAATACAACTTGCTCTAGCCCACCACACTAAGGTATTCTGTGTGCGATTCATGACAGTCAACCCAATCGAAACGATTCACGAGGGGAATGACTGTGTGCTTCTGTTGAAGTCAACACCACTTCAGTTTCAAGTCTGAACTGACACATAGGCTACATTGATAATATCGGCAGTTTGAAGTGAGATAATTCAATTACCCACCATTATTTGTTTACACAGTTGGATAAAGGTGACACCCGTCATGTATGTGCGCGGGTTTACCAGCCACGACAGTTTCGTGTAGAGTAGGATAACTTTAGATGACATTACTTCCAAGACATACGCACAGATGGAACATGATAAGACTCGTGCGCTTTCAATTACCACTGCGTTGAATACCTGTTTCAACACTGTTCATATCACTGACAGTATCGTACAGTCTAGTTACGTCACAACCGGAGAACGACACACAATGCTGGCTGCCGAGTGCGGGAAAAATTTTACTCATCAATAATGGCTAGAAGCCTGACCAGAGGGTGCTGCTGCTCGTACCCCACCCACTGTTCCTCGATAGTGAAATGCCCCACCGAGCGTTGCCACATTTTCGGTCAAACAGATGAGGCACTGCGATTTGGGAAATTGCTGGTGCTGGCTTTATTTGGCACCAGTTACCTACCGCGCACATGTTTATGAGCTAAAATACGTTCGCTTGCATCACTGACTCAAAAGATAAGCCAAAATCTCGTTCCACAAACTGACCGATTTTACTGCAGTGGCTAAGACATGTTTGTGTTGCCACCGTTATCAACCATTTGGGTCAAAGGTCAGGCCACCCAGTTAACATGCTGGCTTGATCTGACAGGTCACGTGGTCAGCAGCATATTACGGTATGCAAAACGGTTCGCATCCGAACACCTGCTGGCTTAGACGGCACGTCACTTAATCAAGCTAACTCGTAAATGACAACAAGCATCGCCAAGCTTAGTTTCCCTCTGAAAACGTAAACGAGAGCTAGGTTCACTAATCCGGATTGCCAGTCTTGTTTGGGTTGGGGCTAATGACAGAACTCAGCACAGCTGTTGGCTCACCCGCTAAGGACAGTGCGCCGCCTGAGCCGTCACTTAAAACTGAGTGACAGTTTAGTAGATCTGTGATAATTAATTGCCGAAATTTCTTCGTATGAGGTTAGTTTAAAACACTTATTAAGTGATGTGTCCCTTTAGCTGAATGTTTTGTAAATTTCATTTCATCTAGAAATGCTCCAGTGGCTTTATTTACCACTTGAAGCACAAGTATAAATCACTTTTTTGTCCAAAGTGCTTGGATCACACTATCAAACGTGAAAATATAACATGGCGATAAGTAGTTGATACTCTTATTTAATCTCTCCATTCGCTGAGTGACGTGTCAAAGCAGCTACGGCGAATTGGACCTGGCGTTCGCCAGTTTGTTTTTTCCAAGATACGCATGCGTTTGAAACTGTTTCCAGTAGGACATGTTATCTTACGATTGATTTGAGACAAGGAAATACGGTAGAAAATGATAACACAATACTACTGTCGTCTTTTGACACGACCTAGTTACTAGTCGATCTATCCACAGTCAAAACTTACTGTAGATAGTAGCTGTGATTGTTTGGCCACAGGAAATCCGCTAAGTGACCCATCAGAGAACAAACTGGTACGTGATGTACTAAGCCTGTACATCTTTAGGGCGGGTAAATGCTACGGACATCCAGCTGCACAGTCTACGCTTCACCTTACCGAGAACCTCCTGACACTAAATTCGCCTAGCTCAAAGCACCTTACACATACACCACTGATTTTGATTCCCGGCAACTCCTATAATTACGGATACCATTGGTCCTCAGATTAAGAAACAGGGAGACGTCGGGAGCCTACTGAGTCATTCGCAACAGTGGCATTTTTGAACTATATGACAGCTTCTTACCAGTTAACGCTTGCAATGCTATTCGTTTTACTATCTTCGGCTGCCATATGAAATGTAGTATAACTTGCACAATTTATACTGGTCCGTAAGGTTACTGGCAAACAATATAGTTGGTCTGTGAATCATGGAAATATCTGAGTATATGAACCGAAGTCCAACCGGTGACGCGAACCGCACACCTCTACATGGCACGCGCTGTAGCAGCTGAGATTCGGTACTATATTTGAAGAGTGGAAATTTCACATCAATTTCCCATTATGCAACTGTCAATAATTACGAGGTGTTTAGTAGTTTTCAAACTCAAACGGATATCACTTCTCACGTTTGTTACTGGGATTTTGTTTTGAGTGCGTTGCTACTTGTTCACTAACTTGGGATCTGTGTATGGCTAGACACACTAAAAGTGGTTATTTTTTTTCATTCGGTATACTGTCCAGATTGTTATAACACTGGTGCAATTCAAGACGAGTAATGTCAAAACTACGCAGGCTGGGTTCATAAACACCTGGGTCCCTTACGACAGATACTTTGAAATTCACCGTCCAAATATACATGACCATAATGATGTGTTGTTGGTGGTTTTCAACCTTTCTGTACCTGACGCCCTTGTACCTTCCATCGAATATGCTTTATATGAACATCAGTACAGCATTAACACCATAATTTTACGTATGTGTAGTAGGGGCTTTCGGTTATCTTATGGACTGCAAATAATCAAAAATCCCCGTAGAAATCATGTAAAACAGTTTTGGTTTCAGTGAACAGAACTGTTTTTGATAAATTCTCATCTCAATCTGGTATAGATATATCAAATCAATTAACAGTAAGGGGAGTTATTGATCAAAAACATTACAAGGGTAAGACGATTGGGTAAAACACAAGCTGGACTTCGTTGTGGTTATGCTCAGAAAGGAGGTAGGTTTTAGGAAGTCAGCGCTAATTGGGGTGAATTGTGGGGAACGGGATCACATTGTCGCTCAGTTTCACCCCGCCCCTAAGATGAGAACTTATCGAAAACAGTTCTCTTCGCTGAAACTAAAAGTATTCTATCAGTTGCATACCACCTTCAATTGACCACAGCCATCCCATCTTAATAAACTTTTCAGGCCGTATTTTAACACCAATATGTTGATACCCCTGAATTCAATTGTCAATATGGTGAGCGAACTTGTTGCAGTGTTACCAGGCCGAAAACTACTATGAGCAATCTTAAATAGCTGTATGCAGAAATTCGAAACGTTTCGTTGCCACCTCGGTTCATTTTTCTAAACTCGCTTCCGTATAGTATTACAGTAAATATTGTTCCCTTTAGCGTGTCCCAACCTGAAGTGACAGTACAGCTGGAAAGTTAGAATAGAACACTTTCGTCTCTGGTTATTTGGAAAGTAGAATTGTCATTGCCCCATTGGAAACAATAATTTTCGCTTCGGTAATCAAAACTGCATTCGAGCGGACGCAAGACAAGCGAAACCGGTGTTGACCTAAGTCTCGCACAAAGGAAGAAATTGTTTGCTTATAACCTCCAACTTCGACAGGTGTGAATCGGTCATAGCCGACAGAAGTGGTCGGACAAGGAAACAATTGGGCAAAATGAAAGCTGATACCGCGGATCATGTCAGTGTTACCCCACTAATTGTGTGGCCAGCTGCTTTTTTGGTGAAACCAAGATGTGGAGCTAAATTGTTCGGCGAAACATGAGTCATCAGTTGACTAAGCACGTGAGGATTCTATCAAATGGCCTATTCACACACGAACAGGTGCAATCAATCATTCAGTCGTGTGAGATGGCTACATCGTGCGCTTCCATGCTGAGCTGACTGTTACGGGAGCACACGTGCTGGATCTAACTTACAGACCACATTCATCGAATCCGTTCTTAATTTGTGTGATGGAAGTAATGGGTGTGAAATAAACAGTGATTGCGCAAAGCATGAATTCCACATAATTCAGACGACAAGAGAATTTGTTAAATATTCTGATTACTAACAACCTACTGTAGAGCTCCTGTTCAACCAAAAATATTAATTATTTCGTCGTTGTTTAATTACTGCAGAGTCTGAAAATTACAAGTGTAAATGAGGATAAATTGCGGTGTTAGAGATCCCTGTATTTCATTTGCTTGTGGTGCAGAGGTCGTCACTCGAAACAAACGGCGCCCCCTAGTTACAATTAATGTATTGCCGGATTGACTTTAAGTGTGAACAAAATCCCATCGTGAGGAAAGGGAAAATGAACCTGAATATGTCTTAGAGTTGCTTCAGCAGTGCTGTTGAGCTTAAACCTCCGTCGTGACAGGAATGTACACTGATGATGGGTTCTAACAAAAATAAACTTTGAATCTGATGCCTCCTATCGAATGAGAATGACTGAAATCGTCTACCAGAATGTGAAAGCAAATAAACTGCCAGTGGTATTCAAGAGTCATCAACTAATTCTTCAGCAGTTTTTAGCCTTGGCTGCACTCTTCATTTATTGGAGCTACGCGTTCCATACCACTGTCACTTGAGCGTGCGATGGACCCTGTAGAATAACACTTTCCTTATTCAAAGCTACGTGTCACACTCTTACTGGGATACCGAGACGCGAAAACGCTTCAGTGTTGTTGTGTGTGACGTCATCGCAACAACGCTGTGAAGTTAGTGGTGTGAACGGGCGTCAAACACGTCGACAAGTTAGGAGCCCGAAAAACGAGTTTTATCACATGAACAGACCTGAAGCTAACCTTCGGTTCGATATTTCCTAAAGCTACCTAGAGCTACTGGCTTTGTAGAGGACTATCTGGAGACACACGAATCCGGCACGAATTGCATGTATTCGTCCTGCAAGAGGGAGGAAAATCTGCGGACCACTATAGTCACTGTGTGCCAGTTTAAGTAGTAATTGTCGTTCTCGCTTGATCTCCGTCAACCCGTTCAAAATCGCACCGAACAACACTGCAAAATGTACGCTAATGAGTTTTAATATTGTGTAAAACTTTTTTCCGGTGACAAACCAGCTGACGTGAAACTTGCGTTGTACCTAAATCTCCTTACAACTACATCAAGACCATGTCTACCAAATTGAACAAACCGGCTTGTCTGTATGGAACACGCTTCCCATCCATGAAATACGAAGTTCGCTGAGCTAGGATTCAACCACTTTGATCACATCGAAACAATCGTACTGCACTTGGTTAAGGGCACTGGAAGTTCTGGATGCGCATTAACAATCGGTAAACTTATTTTCGACCAACTTCATTTTCTCGCTACAATATTTGTGGTTACTTCACCGTCAGTGAAACGTACTTTCTTTTTATCCATGAACCTGACTTCATTCTCTTTACTTTACCTGTTTGTCTTGCATTTTTCGTTTCTTGAAAGCTCTTAGAAAAGTTTGTCTAGTGTTTGCCAATTGATTGCTCTTATGGAACGCGCTTGGTATTCACTACGTTAAGCGGCGTATAACTAGTCATGGAAGAACTCACACTGTTACATCATCATGCAAAAAAAAACAATATAGTTCAACAACATTACTCAACATGGCAAATAAATCACAACTTATGCGACCCATGATGGACGAATGACCATTTATAAAGATGGGTACTTGGTGCGTTCCTAGTGCTTTATTCTCTTTTGCAGTCCGGCAAGCGGTTCCGTCTACTATGGCTGACTGGGCTAGAATTCAAACCGGTAGCCGAGAGGATGATTGTCAATGTTACCGATGTTTACGCCTCGGTGGATTGTAGTGATATGGTTATTGCACGTCTTTAATCACGTGCAATGATCGACTTAAAATCAGCCACGAAAATGACGGTTTTTGCCCCTCCCTAGACCTTGCAAGGATAAGAAGCAGTTTTCACAAAGATGCTGTTGCTTACACGTGCCTAGAAGCCTGTGTACATAAATTTCAGTCACTGACACAAGAATGGCTTATTTTATGCCCCATGCTGGTTACCATCACAACACATGTGGCAGGCCGCCGTCGTTGTTCCACTGACCCCATTCTGGACACAGGATCGTCACGATTCCTGATTGATGGTGTAAGTTATCACGAACTTCACATGCCGACAACCGCCAGATGGCGCCGGCAACATATCAAAAACTGTCGGGACCGACTTTGTTAATGAAATACGCACAGTTAGTCTGTGCAACTGAAGTTCAGCTGGGTCTCTACACTCGCCCGCTCTAGATCACGGCACAGTATTGAATTGGCACAAAATATTCGCACAATGGTGGGCAACGAGTATTTAGCTATTTGACTATCCGACGAGTGTCCGTGTTCTATATCCTCACATCAACGCACAGAAACGCCAATGTGTAAGTTGGTTTACTTGCAATAGTCTTGGTTGATTTTTCATGGGCAAAAAGGAAAACAAAACACCAAGATGGCCACAATTAGGTTGCCCTTCTTTGGTTGGCATGTATGTTTTGTATAGCCCATTCAGGAAATTTGCTTAAACCGTGATTCGTGTATCAGTTGTCTCCAAACCCAACTTCTCTGGATAAAGTGAATCAAAACTCCTAATTTTTAGACTGTCAGTAAATATAATTAGTTAGAAACTTGACCCGATCAAGAACGTGTTCGCAATGATTAACACATACAGCTGCAACTTGGTGGCGGAAATTACGAAAATTAGAAATCCTGATGAATGAACACGAAGTGGTTGTTGACAATACGTTGATTCATGTGACAAAATGATTGAAGCAATGGTCGATTGTGTATCCCTTTCTGAGCCACATCATATATTATGGTCGCGCCCTTGATTAGGATATCAACTTGTTGCGGTCGAAAAAAATGAAAAGCTCAACGATCATTGTGTAAGGTGATTAATTAAGCATCATCTCGTTCGCTCTTCTCAATCACATACGCGAAATGATGTGCAAACATTTGGACACGTGGTGGTCTACAGTAAAACTACCAGAATGATCAACCATCATTAGGTCATGTGATCGAAAGTAAGTGCAACAGATGCGGATGCAGGTGTAGGGTGGGAACAGAGAATGGGGATAAAGAAGGGAGAATAGGAAGAACATTCGATCTGTGTAACGTATTACCAAGGTAGCGATATGTTCACTACCATTTGTTTCCGAACGCATAACGGTGGTTTCATACCGTGTACAGCAAGCGTTTCAGAAAAGCTACGGCGTGTATGTTTATTGCCTGACGGATAACACGGAATGTTTTAACTCTTTCTACTCGATGGCCAGATTCGTGTAGATGTTTTATAACTTCAGTTTTTGCAGTTCCACTTTTGGCACCCATAAGGGGAGGCGCTCCGAGATTCGGGTGTACAGTGTTCTCACTTTGCGGTCAACTTACTGAAAGACCGCAGGTACGGATAAATTCACAAATAACGTTTGATTTTGTGGGTGTGTGCACCGGATGATTTTTGGGAGCTAATGATGTGCATTGTTGGGTACACCACAACGAGTTTGGCTCACATAAATGCAATGTAGTGTTGCTTTCACTCTTTGGTTCATGAAATGCTGCGGAGTCCCCTTAATGGGGTATGAATCTGAACACAGGCTACCGCGATATTGTTGTGAGGGCTGTCCTAGAGCCAGCCTCCTTAGAATGCTTTTAGATAAAACGAATTGAATATCCATTTTGGATAAGAATCTGTTGAATACAGTCAAGCTCCTCATAAATTCACTTATCAGAGCAGATTTTTCAAATTCGAAGACACGGTTTTCGCACTAGTCCACGTTTGTATGCGATGTGTGCAAAGCTTTTACAGAGTAATAATTGGGCAGTCCATGTCTTCTTTCGGAAAATGCTTCTAAAGAGGGATCCATCTTCACGTCTATCCAGCCTGAAATTCAGCAAGGATGTCTGATTTCCTCCCTCTATTTCACCAGTGAATTTGATGTTCGTGTGCAGGCTGTTAAGGTATGTGCACATGGTTTCTATTTGGTTTTAAGATTCGCACTTTGTAAATATGTCGCCAACGTGTTTTTTAATTAAAAAAATACTGGACTGTCAATGTTTTGCGCTTGTTTCTTAAGAGAACCCACAAGAATCTCGGCTAGCATGGGTCCAAGAAGATATGCCCTTCTACCTGGTGGTCAGATTGTGCATCGAATGACAACTGTACGTGATTGGTGTATAGAGCAATAAGTTTGCACAAATGAAACGCGGACAGTGCTAACTTTGGATGGTTCCCCATCGCACAGTAACGAGCGATGTTAGTCACTTCAGCCATGGGTAAGTTCGTGAACAAAGACTGGACATTCAACGGTACCATAATCTTATCAACAACATTCATACTTCGCACGATTTCTACAGATTCGAATTTGTCCTTAAGAGTATGCGTGTATAAGTGGACCCTGATCGGCTCGAGAACTTTTACCAGCCATTTCGCCAGACCATGATAAGAAGAATTTGTTATTGATAAAACGGGTCTCAGCGGGATATCGGGTTTGTGTATCTTCCGGAGATCATACAAACGTGGTGTCTATAACCTTCTGGAACTTATTTCATGGTACCTCTTTGAATAAGTTAAGTCACCACTTTGTAAGTCTCGTAAACAATTGGCATTATTTCTGAAAAGGGTGGACTGCATCCTATTAGTTCGGATTCAGGCGAATTTTTAAGATCTGACAGGATAACGTCTATCTTCGAAGCATAATCTGATCGAGTGAGAGTGACCACAACTGATCTCTTATCAGGAGGCAGAGTAGTAATATTTGGATCCGATACCTACACACTCGCAAAATCAAACGTTATTTGTGAATTTATCCTTGCTGAATTTCAAGCTGGATAGACGTGAAGATGGATCCCTCTTTAGAAGCATTTTCCGAAAGAAGACATGGACTGCCCAATTATTACTCTGTAAAAGCTTTGCACACATCGCATACAAACGTGGACTAGTGCGAAAACCGTGTCTTCGAATTTGAAAAATCTGCTCTGATAAGTGAATTTATGAGGAGCTTGACTGTATTCAACAGATTCTTATCCAAAATGGATATTCAATTCGTTTTATCTAAAAGCATTCTAAGGAGGCTGGCTCTAGGACAGCCCTCACAACAATATCGCGGTAGCCTGTGTTCAGATTCATACCCCATTAAGGGGACTCCGCAGCATTTCATGAACCAAAGAGTGAAAGCAACACTACATTGCATTTATGTGAGCCAAACTCGTTGTGGTGTACCCAACAATGCACATCATTAGCTCCCAAAAATCATCCGGTGCACACACCCACAAAATCAAACGTTATTTGTGAATTTATCCGTACCTGCGGTCTTTCAGTAAGTTGACCGCAAAGTGAGAACACTGTACACCCGAATCTCGGAGCGCCTCCCCTTATGGGTGCCAAAAGTGGAACTGCAAAAACTGAAGTTATAAAACATCTACACGAATCTGGCCATCGAGTAGAAAGAGTTAAAACATTCCGTGTTATCCGTCAGGCAATAAACATACACGCCGTAGCTTTTCTGAAACGCTTGCTGTACACGGTATGAAACCACCGTTATGCGTTCGGAAACAAATGGTAGTGAACATATCGCTACCTTGGTAATACGTTACACAGATCGAATGTTCTTCCTATTCTCCTTTCTTTATCCCCATTCTCTGTTCCCACCCTACACCTGCATCCGCATCTGTTGCACTTACTTTCGATCACATGACCTAATGATGGTTGATCATTCTGGAAATTTTACCTGTAGACTACCACGTGTCCAAATGTTTGCACATCATTTCGCGTATGTGATTGAGAAGAGCGAACGAGATGATGCTTAATTAATCCCCTTACACTATGATCGTTGAATTTTACAATCCCATTCGTGACACAACCGTTTCAAGAGAAAATGAAACATACTTTGCTTTGCTTGTGACAGGTTATTCGAGCCTGAACCCTCTTAGTTTATGACGGTTTTTTTCGGTTCGATTTTCCGAATTATCTTTTACTTCTGATGATATGTAAATACGGACTGTCTCAGATTTCTTTATACTCTATCATTTCACTTTGAGTTACACTCAGATTCTGCCTTGTGTTGGTTCATCACACAACGGAAGCTGCAAAGCCGCAATCTATATCCTAACCCTTTGGTCTGAGCATTTTTCCTGTGAATTGCGTTTCAACCGGCTGAGGCAGACGTACCCGTAGGTATGTCCTTGCCCCATATTGTCCAGGAATGGGAAGATTGCAAAGTGTAAGTTCGCTTGTTCGCACTAGGAAATGAGAAGTGAAAAACTGTTTTAGCCCCATCTACCCAATGCTATCAATGATTGTAATCCCGTGTATCTTTTGCATAAAATGTGTGGTCGTGAGTCCCGCACCTGAAACGTGGCATATAGCAAAGGTAACTCTTGGCAAATATGAAATCCACCACACCCACATTTGCATCAACAAGTTCAGTCCCCCTGGGTCCGTTTGGAAGTGCACATATACACACGCACAGTCGGTTAAGTCTGCTCTTGACCAGTTATCACACATCTCTGTTGGAGTGTGCACCAAATGCAATGAAACCCATGCGCTTGTCTGCATATGGGATTCTGATTATTCCCTAAAAAGCAAATCTCTCTACCGGCCGTACTTACCTGTCGCAAGTTATGAGCATCTCTGCTGATATGCTAAATTCTGGTGCTGTTCATGAATATGCAAAACTCTCAGATCTCTAGCAATGGTTGGGACGGCGGAATTGTGGGGGTGGTCTGTTTTATCAAGCACACGCCTTCATTTCAATCAGTCATTGGTCTGCAAATCGAGTTGCACGTTAGCAGTAGACTTTCTGGGCTTTGCCATCATGTGTTTCTGATGATCTGTTGGCATACCTTAGTCTAGTTAAAAGAGAGGTTCACAAGGTCAGTCAAGGTAATAGCCAACCAAAGTAGAACATTTAAGAAATATGAACTTTCATTTCATTTTAAGAGTTTTGCAGCAAATTGTCTCGTTTCGTATAGTCGGATTCATAAACTTATTGTGGACTGAACACGCACCAGTGACACTGGTTCGAGCGCCACATATCTTTGGTGATCTGCATATGTCTTAGCATTGCTGGCATTATGTACCCCAGATGGTTCTTCTCTAATCAGAGCTTCAACATTCTGCGTTTGTTCACAGAGGACGCTAGCTGAGTGGAGGTAGTAATAACTTTCACTTGCTTTCAGCAAACGCATGTCCAACTAGTAATCTGTTTCCCCTGAATGTATAACTGGCCACTGAATTGGCATTGTGCAGCTTGAGTTTAAGTTTATGTATATATACACCCGTATCACGATCTTACTTCCCCGACAAAGTATGAATTTGGAATTTTCTGTAGCCAAAACGTTGACAAGTATAACATGGTTAGGCACCAGATGCTTCAAAGAGGCATACGACAGCGAAACAGAGGAGTTGAGAAAGACTAGATTTTGCACAAGGTTCAAGTGATCCTTTCAACAACAGAGGGTACGCGATGATTTATTCTCTTAACGTGTAATGCCAAATTTCCAAACGATCCAAATGATTCTCATTGTCTAATAACCCTGAGTGAATATCCGGGAATTTTAGGTGCAAATATCCGTTAATAAAAATCTGTTGACGACGAGGCCAGAAATAGCAGTTTGAGATAAGTAACAGTCGTCGTAAGTGCACATGGCTCAAGCCAAATGTTCTAGGTGGCAGCAGTATCACATAAAGTAAGCCAAGGAAACTGCAATGTGTTCGAAATTACACATAAAGCAATTATGTATGTAGTAGAACAACGACAACGCAGTGTTCGTTTATAAGCTACTATCATTGCAATTTCCCTCCCCGTTTTTGTTGTCGCTGTATATGAGTCTTATGCCCATTCCCCGGGAACATTTTCCGATAAACCGTATAAACAATACCATTCTTGGGTCTGTCATTCGGGAATTTTATAGCTTCTTCTCCTGCAGAGCGATCTGTCCGAACTGGCCAAATGATTTAACACACGCTGATCATAAAAGGCACGCTGTTGTTTTATTTCCCCCTTTATAGTGCAACGCATATCAAGTAGCCCTTTAAATATAGTTCACACCTACATGTAAGAACTATAGCTTATCCTAGAATATAATATTTTGAATATGTAAATGTAACATTAAGTCAAAGGTCATGTGACTTTTTCACAAAATAATGTTTTGTTAATGTTAGGAAACATTTTTTGTTGCGTCTCGTGTTCTTCTGAACCCCATACATTCTGATCATGTATTATGTGAATATCTACCTACCACCTTGCTGGCCGTTTTGACCTCTGGTAACTATCCCCGTACTCTCGCTAAACGACCGAAATCTTTCTCGAAACCCTTAAAGTATTTTGCCCATATCTGATGACAGTTACCCTTAGAACTTCCAAAATATTCTGGTTTTCGGCGATTTGAACTTACCTGGCGTTTATTCCAAAAAGGTCGCTTGTCCCCAACAGTCTACCCCTTCCGTCTTCTCATTCTTTTTCTTAAATTTGTATTCACATTTTTAATTAAGTCCCGTCACATATATTTAAACGTCTGCGTTCACGCCGGCTGGCTTCCAGTTTCTTATCTTGCATGACTTCTAGTGAATCTTGCTTCCTTTAGACAAAGTCCGACCAAACAACTAAACAATGTTTCTGGTGTATATATTTGCTGGATATTCACTTTCTTAAATACATGAAACCTTTTCGATGTGAACTGACTTGACTCGATCTAACCTTCTAAAAACATCCGGTGTGAACCAAACTAAGACGATAGTGAACGCGTACAGAGCGTACAAAAACTTCACAGTAAATCTAATGGCTATCTGCATACGCATGTTCAGTATAACTATCTGGAATAAACTTTGCTCTATTACGTAATGTGCTTCACTTAGTATTACGCGCAACATCCAGTCTGCGACCAAAAAAACTGCTGCTGACTTGATGGATTTTGCACTTTGTACTTGTGAGAGGGTGTAAAGAAGGACTGGGTGACTATCACATATAGCTTCGTGCGTTTAACAACCTATGCCTTTATTTATATGAGCTTGCAGTGTCAGAAGACGTAGAACCAACAGCGGTTATTTGGCACATATTCTAAACTGGATCGAATCTCAGATTTGAGTCTCCTGTTTAATAGGTTAGAAGACCAAACATTTCATGTGACATGAAATGGATTAACTGTTGAACGGCACCAATCTTTAATGGTAACTTCGGATCCAGTTCACGATTAACCATGCATTGTACAGTGTGTCTGGGTGGATTAGCATCTGGCACCTGATTTATTCTGGATGGGATGGTGTACGGAAGGGATTGTGGCCGGTTTAATTTATTCTTATGACACATCAGGTAACAAAGCTTGCGCTTAATGCCACAGACTTGACTTACACGGTTGATGTAAACAAACTGATGGGTGAACGCACATGTCCAGCATTATTTAAATGTCTCGGAGTCAAGCACTGGTGAATGAAGACATGGAGCGGCAACAAAAATAGGGTGATTGACGGTTAACTGAACCCCGGTCGAACAAAAGATGTGACGTCTACATCCGTAAAACTGATTCACCAAAGCTATCACAGACTAAATGGAGAAGTACCTCACTTGTCTTAACTTGTCATTTTCCACTGGGATGAATAGATGTGATTCACCTCACACAACCAGTTTGCACGAACAACGATCGTAAGTGTTTGAAGCTTAAAAAATGTTGTTTCACGACGAAAGCGATCATGAATTGGAAATTTCACGGAAGGAAGGATAACAGTTATTTCGACATATCACCTGTATTTGTTTGAAACAGTGGGCTATAAATACATCAGTTTTGCCCTGAAATATTTGGTTTGTTTGCTGGATACTGGTTGGTTCGGTTTGACCCGGGTCATACCTTATTAGCAGGTGTTACATTTCAACCTAAGACCGAGTCGCCTTGCCTTCTCGTCTTAAAATCACGTGACATTTGGAATAGCAGTCGAAGCATTAGTGATTATTAAGGAATCGTGGTTAAGAAGAATAACTTCAAGTTTTCAGCTATAAAACTAGATGAACGCAGTCGTCTGTCACCTTAGGTCATAAGTGAATTTGATAATAATCATTACATTCTGACTAATCATGTACGCAGCCTTGTTTATGCACTTACCAACTGAGCTGCTTAGGCGCTTAGTTCTGAAAAGACGTTGCGAAATCGCTTTTCATTTTCAGCATACATTTTATCTCTAAGAGAGCCTTACGACCACACCATCCATCTTATGCGAATTTGGCTTATTTTTTGTCTAAGCCTGTTTGACTGTTTACTTTCACACAACCGATCTAGGAAAAGTGTCAGACGGGAAGAATAAAAGTAAATCTCTTTTGTAAAGTTACCTGAGATCCGCACCGCTCTTAGCAAGCGGTTAAACACACAACGACGAATACCCAGTATCCTCAAATATCCTACAGTCTCCACAATAACTGTTCCGTTTATCAGCTTGATTACACAAACACTAATCAAAAGGAGTAGTGCACTCAGTCGATGAGGTTTTCTGTTGCCGAATTGTTTAGCTGAAGAAGTACACACTGCTGCAGTTGAAACAGTTGATTACATTTATGATGGGGATGTAAAATGCCTCAATAACCATCCAATTAACGGATAGTGTACATTTATTACTGTTGTAAATTAGAATTTATCTTTTCGCGCCATTATTGCACCATCATTTTTGTTTCTCGCGCCGATTCACATACTGGACGCTAATTCGCCGGTTCATGACCTAGGACGCTTTTCATGCGCTTCATTGAACATTATTCACAAGATCGTTTGATGAGCTATAAACAGGCAAGCGTTGCGCTTGTAATCTTTCGTCGGCTTGAGACATTAAAAGCTCTCTTTCTGGAGACCAGTGTTTTCCCTTCATAGTCGGCTTGGGTGTCGGCTCTTTGGGGTCGCTACAGCGCGTACAGCATTATTGTGTCGTAGGGATAGTCACAGCTCAATTGTGTTCGCTCGGTCGTTCCGTGATATGGCATTTTCTTAGGGATCTTTGCAGTTCGATTGTATTCGCTTGTTCGTTCTGTCTTATAACAATTTATATCGTCGGAAACACGTCTGAAATCTTGAGTCCAAGCTATAATGTGACAACCTGGGTGCCGACTGCAACAAGATTGTGGATTCGAGCTTGTGCTCAATTTTAGGCCTCTTGACGGCATCCAGACCACATGTAGGCAAGTGGGACAAAGACTACAGTAGCCTGCTGGTGTGATATTTCTAAAGTCAATCAACTTCTTTCGATATATTTGGATCTTCGCTTCAGACCTTGAGACACACAGGCAAACAATTGATTTCTATGGCCGGCCTCGATTACAATTAGAAGTACTGTTTCAATGATCAAAGTGGGTATAATTTGACTGTCACAAGCTATCAAGTGTTTTGGCTGCGCTTGAACCTGTCACCTGTGTTGTCCGTTGAAAAGGGTTGGGACTCTTGCCTGCGCCATCTCGCGCATCATTCTGACTATTTCCTATACAACCTCGTTATATATCACTTGCAGCTCGGTTGTGTTGTTTGCAAGGTGTAGGCACCTTGATGCTGAATGTTTGAANGTGAGTCTCATTTGAGCAAAATCTGCTTGATATGTTCAGTCAATGTCAAGGCGGATTACGGACTGCTGGCTAAAGAGTGATAATCGGATGTCATTCACCTCGTTTCAGGACCTGGTTGACACGGTCGTAGCCAATGCAATGAGGTCATGATGTGGAAAATGTCTAACAAATCAATCCATGGCTCACAGAACCTACATCCTGATAAGTGATAACCTTGAATATGAACCATAGGTCTGTCTATTCAAACCTCACCCGGGCTCTCTGAAAAGTACGGACAGAAATGAAATCGACTAAAGTGTGTTGGTTTGAGAGTAATCATGTAAGGACCAGGTAAGCTGTGTCGTGTGCATTTGTATTCCCAGCAAATTAGGCGATCAGTCCAGTTTCATCCCAACCATTGGTTGCCGGACGACCGACTGGGATCAGACATGACGTCACGATGACTTCTTTGTATATATAAAAGTATAAAATGCACGATTTTTATGTGATAAGCTACTGGTCTATATGACAGCTTCCGGTACTTAAAATAAACAGGTTTACAGGAATATGATCATTCCAAATATACATGGAAAAAAAATTCCTCGACATTTACCAATATTTTCCGTCCACACTAAAACCGTCCATCCAAAAAAGGAATCCGTTCTCCATTCAGTGTAGTTTGTCTGTTACTCTGATAAAAACTTTAAATTCACCTGCGAGTGTACGTCCTCCAGTTAGTTTAACCGTTAGAGTTCACATAATAACGTATATAGAACGAGTATAGGGAGACTGGATGTACATTAGGGCAGGAAAAAGGCAATTTCACTTGCTTTCTTCACAGGTTGCTACTTTCGTACATTTAGTCGAATCTTAAGGAAACAAGTAGTTCTTTCCTAAAAGTACCTATAAGCTCGCACTCACAGTTTAATATGATGAGATTGTTTATGCGCAGGCCAGATTTTTGACGGTTTCCGGCTAACCTCGATATATTGAAGCAGGGGTGTAATTAAGCCAGTGGAACGATATTGAATATATGGGTGAGTTATTAACATTTGGAACAGACTTAAACCAAAGACGATCAGTAGCAAAGCCAGGTCGTTCGCAGCACGTAGCTTGAGCGGAAAGAAATCCACATTTTCTATTTTGGGTACACTACTCCACAGCAAATATTCAAGTGTACCAAGCGGAAACAGAAGAACACAGCTGACCAGCACGGCCGCGTTACCTATATATCCCAGGTTGACCACACATCGCGTGAACCGCAAGGCAGACAAAACTCCGAAACAGATGAGAATTATACCAAACCCGATACCCATGTGTGGTTCGGAATACAGGAAATCAGTGTATTTTAACATGTTGTAAGTATGTGAATAGACATTTTTTTCCTTGCGCGATGTCCAACATCGATCCCCGTAACAATCCAGTGTCAGTGTTCCTATGGTCCAAGAATACGTACACCAATGGACGATAAACATGAATAGGCCACAAATCATGTAGGTCATTCCAACCAAACTCGTACTGCAGCCAAGAAGTGTCAGGTCAGGCCCGAATCCGAAATAGAGCCTAAGCTTTCTAATGTTATCATTGCCCGGTTGTTGCTGCTCTTGTATGCTGGACTCTTTCTGTTCACTGTCTTGACTCATTGTCATAAACTGTGTACAAAATGAAATTTCACGTGATCTCATCGATTTAGCAATTGATTGTTGGTCAGTCGTTCAAAATGAGTTCATCTTTTACTGTCTGTTAGCTAAAAAATTTAGTGTAATGTCTGCACATGTTGTCGTGCAATGCGGACCATTTGTCACTTATTCTTGAGAATATCAAGTCTGCACTCACCACAAGCACGTTTTGCATGCGGAACCAGTTAGACGCTTTAAACGATGTGAATTTGTAACTGAAAACTTTCTTGTCCTGTTCAGTGTTTTTACTACCTACGGCAAGGATAATTTCAGTTAGAACCAGTGAACAAATTTTCTACGTTCAGAGAAGTGAAATATTTTTTCAATATCCGCCGTAGTCGTCAAAATGTATGCTTGAGTCCAAAGGTAAGCTGGAACCTTTCAACAAAATCCCAGCGCGATAACAGACCACTTTCCTTGTAGAGTTATGCTTTGTTTATCGTTGATCAACCGACCTTTCAGCTCAACCACGACAAGTTTTTTTGTTGTGGCGCAGGTGGACGTCATTTTCTCCACATTCCCTTGTTTCTTCCCGTCTGAGCTTTCGGCATGTTGACGCTAGACTGATTATCAACATCTTATGGTCGCCAAGTTAGACATTTCTAAAGCAGTCAAAGGTTAGATATAATCAGGGAAATGCCCAAGATGATTTATGATGCCTTGCTTCAAAATAGGTTTGCTTAAATTCGTCGCATCCGTATCGTCGATCATAGCGCACAAGTTGGATGCTTACCAGACGATGTACTGATCTTAGAGTGCAAACAGCGAAACAGCTACATGCATGGGCTAGTTGTAAAAAATACTTATGGGGTAAATCTTATGGAATCACCATTACAAACTATCTGCATGATAAAGGCTGGTTTGGTTGGAACCGAACACGGCTATGTTAGCTAATTTCACCTGGTATTCTTCAGGCTTTCGGGTTAAGAGAGCTTAGGGATGAACAGTCTACAGAAGCCAGTCGTTACAAGACGTAATTAATACGATGCACATAGGAAGACACGAAATTAACGTGAGATTAAACTCCGTGCTAGTGAACTGTTACCAGAACTTTGCAAGGAACAAGTTATCGAAGTGAATTCTTACAGCCCATATATATCAACTCTTGTTCTCAAGGCTTTTGTTTAACTCGGGCCAAAAGAGGTGAAAATTTGTTCCTACGTTTGCTTTATGTCAACGAATGAAATGTCAAAACAAACCACATATTTCTTGTGAATAGTGACTGTGAACCACATGAACAACTCGACTAGGCTAGCAAGAATTTAAAAAAATCGTAAATAAAATGATGCCGTCGCTTTGAAAAATCTGAGCAGTTGCACCTTAAGACACATTACAATCCGTTTCAACTCGCTCGGATACAAGAAGTAGAGGTAACCGAACAGACACCCTTATGTGTGTTGTAAACAGCTTCGACTAGAATGATGAATACATAGGTGGTTCTTACCGATGCTTAACTGCCATACAACCACGAGGAACTAGCAAACCATGAAAAGTGAGAAAAATACGGCAGGTGAAGGAACATAACTATTAAAAATGGCTACGTCTACTTTCAAACATCAAAGTGCCTACACCTTGCAAACAAACAACCAAGCCATGGGTGAAAACAAGTCATCATCAGCAAGACCGCTTCCTTACAGCTTTCTCTGCACCGTACCATTAAGCACGCTTACTTTGCAGGCAGCCAGACCAACAAATGGCGACAATTACGTCACTGAACACGATTAACCTGGCGCCTCCAGTTGCCGATTCTGTGAGTCCCAAGTGCCTCAGCCCTGGATTTCACTCTTCTACTCCAGGTCATCATCTGTCCACCTTACGTCAATCGGCCACAACGTCGGCAGTATTCGGTGTCGCAGACGACTAACTGGCATCCTTAATACATGACCTGACCATCTGAATCTGGACAGATGTAGGGGGTGAACGAAGGAACTCGTTTGACAGCAGCCGTGTTGTTGATACACAATGCGCGTGTTTCCTAGGCCTGAGCCGTTCCTTCTGAAAGAAGAGTTGTTGACAAGTACTTTTACCTCGGCTGAGTAGAGACCTGGCGACTTTTATTGATCGAATTCCGTAGTTTCAATTGCTTTGTTTCTAAAGTCGGCCCATTTGTTCGTGCACTTGTTTGACCGTTGTCGTCACTGCCAATCGGTGAGATATTGCAGTCAAGGTTTCAGAAGATTCTTCATCTACAGCTGATCATAACAGAACCTGTCAGGCCGACGGTACGAGGTCTATCGCCAACAAGAAACTACGGATGCATCTGCGACCGCCATGCTGAGGACTATACCTACTCCAGCCCGACCGGTAGCTGCGGTCGTGGGGACAGCCGAAGTACATAACCAGTATTGTTTGACACTCTGAACACTGTTCTGGATTCTAGTCTCTGAAATGCATCAGACAACAACATTTAACGACTCTAACATTTGTGTGAGAGTGACCTGTTTGCCTATCCGTTTTGAAGTGCGAGCATTGAAAGCACCTACACTAAGTCACATTTTAGATCTAAGCAAGTGAAAAGGGAGGCCTGAAGCTCGTGGGTAGCAGATGGAACTTGCTGATACCGTGTTACTGTGACTGTACCGACGACGACAAGTGTACAAAAAAACGGGCCGAGTTTAGAGATAAAGCAATTGAAACTACGGAATTCGATCAATGATGACGCCTTGTTTTCACCCATAGCTTGGTTGTTTGTTTGCAAGGTGTAGGCACTTAGATGTTTGAAAGTAGACGTAGCCATTTTTAATAGTTATGTTCCTTCACCTGCCGTATTTTTCTCACTTTTCATGGTTTGCTAGTTCCTCGTGGTTGTATGGCAGTTAAGCATCAGTAAGAATCAATGACGTATTGTCTTCTGTGATGATGTTGACGGTTTTAGGATTTCGGTTAAGGTGATTAAATTTGCTCCAACTTGCTGATTCGTTTCCTTATTGTTGACCGGTTAAGACATAGAACACCCTGTATTTCTAAGTTCGGTAATCTCAGTAAGACTATGGACATGCCAGCTTTATGCGTTTTTGTCTGGCACAGGCTTTCCTCATGAGGCCAGTGAGCGTACGGTTGGATACTTCAGATCCTTATCGGTGTAAACTTCTGTAGCGTTACTTACCCGCTTGATCGAATATAGGCGAAGGTAGTCGTGACGTACTGGGTTAAGAATGTGCACTGTGAAGCTTTTAGATTAATTCAGACTTTCCGGCTATATAAGGAAACACATATAGCGTACTATAAATCACAGTTGCCAAGACGGAGGAATGATACCGAATGATGAGCTGAACGAGCGAAAAATGAATAATTTCACTGAGGTCAATGAAGCGTAAATTTTATTCACACTGTGAACAGCTGCTGCTAGAAAATATGACAAAGGTGTTGTGAATCCACTTCGGCATATTACGCTTGTGACTCTGTTTTTGGTTCTACTAAAATAAAGTGATGGCAGGGGCATAGGAAGATCACAAAGGTAATGTCACAGCAACTATATCTTTGCGGTGTTTTGTAACGCAATTTGCTCCGGTCAGCAGGTGCGCGTTTATGTCGGACTGGCATAAGGAAATTAATTGAATTCATGTCTGCCTGCTAGTGACCTGAAACAGCCACGTGACAATGCCGGGTCCATTTGAGAGTGAATTAATAACCAGTGCTTTGTTATAGTCTAAAACTGTTCAAATCGGTCACAAATCTAAGCAGAATTTTAAACCACATAACTGTGAGAAAGTAGGTGTGCATAAAGACGTCAGAGTAAACTGTCTACCGAACAAGGTGAGAGATTTTTCGGTGAATGTGAACGCACAGATACATCCTACTACGTCTTTCACGCCACACCACTGGGGCCAGATAAGAATGATGAAGGCATTGCTAGCCACATTCACCAGGTCCAGCGTGGACAGTGTGAATGAAATGCAGTGTATCGCGGCGTCCTACTGGTGTACAGTTCACTGGATGATTTTGTCATCAAATTGTGCTTGTCCAAATAGTCATCCTGAGTTGATGCTTCATTTCAGCGAATTATTGAAGTGTTATGAGCAAACTGCTATGACCTATCAACCAAATAGTTGTTCTTGGCCGATCTTTAGCTTCGAAAAAATTGGTGAACAAGATGGTGGTTTGTTCGGCCAATACTTCTTCGGCCACGACTCCATCCGTGCCTATTTAGTCGTACTGTATCTTTTAAGAAAATTGTCACCGAGAAGCTTTTGTAGCACTCTGATTGTTTCCAGTTCGCTGTCACCTGAAACCACTATAGGTTGACGATAGCGCCCTAAACAGTAAATTAGGATTTTGTCTTCACGATGAGATAAACTGAAAAAATCAAGTTCAATGGACACAACAGAGTTCAAACATACCACTGGAACATCATCAAGGATTTGACCCTAAAGTACCTATGTTGTCTGGTATGCACTTAGACTCCATTTCTCCAATGGACTGATAAAAGCAGTAACTTATCTGAAACCTCTTTCGGGCTTTCTGTCAGTATCTGCCACCACCGTATCCTGAACTAGAAAGAAAAAGCTATTCGTAAAAGATGAAGTATCCACTGGTTATGCAATATGTGTACACAAGTGGCTGGATAACAAAATTCCGCGGTGGACCAGATTATTGGCCCCCGTGGTACCCTGATTTAACTCCGTTGGATTTATCCAATGAAACCGATTGAACCCAATTTTCTACAATCTACATCTTCAATACAGTGCCAAGTGGAAGGAGAATGTAAAAACAGCCATGGAGAGCATTCACATTAAGAAAGCCAGGACCGCATCACTGTACGATTGAAAATGGTAAACGAAGTTGGTACCATTCACCCTAATGCTGAACGGTTAATTCGATATGGACACATCACATGCTTTTTAAGAGCTACACTATTTGTTTTCCCCTTTGAATTTTTGCTTGTGAGAGGTCATGCTTATTCCACTGGCACTCCTGGGTTTCGAATTGAACCTTGTCTTTGGCATGTTGACATCGTTTAACTTTACATCAATTTTTCCAGAGTTTTGCATCTGACCAGTGTGCTTCGTCCAAAGAGAGAAAATCGGCTGGTAAATTGAGTCCAACTTAGTACAGTGGCAATCTTTTATCGGTCATTGGAGAGTCTCCTCACCAAGTGTACTGCGGCCACAGTCAGAAGGTTTGTTGGGTATGTCTGACATGCTTTCAAATAACTAACCGAGTGTGGCATGCTGTTACGAGCAAACTGTAAAACGTTGGGTTTCATCCACTTCGGCCGCTTTCATTAGGACGGTAAAACGTTCGTGTTTGTAAAGTCTTGCTATTCTTATTACAGTTGTATGCAACTGTCCGTCACGGTGAGACTGGACCTTGACGTGGTGTGACGGCTTGCGCATCTCGATGACCTTTTGGGCTAAACTGGACAGAGTTACTCATACCAGGCAGGCCAACAGGTAGAGGTCTGACAAACCACAGTCTCCTGGTCCTCCAGGTTGG